>VXBA01011249.1:1947896-2103979 GCA_013399895.1 Serilophus lunatus | reverse complement strand
CCATGGCGGTGCCCGGCCGGGCGCTGGGATCCGCCGTGGGGTGTGGGGATGTCGGGCAGGGACAGCGAGGAGCAGCGTCAGGCAGCGGGGCAGTCGGGCTCTCCCTGCGCTCCCCGTGAGCGCCCGGAGATGCCGAGGGCTGCGGGGGTGGACACTGCGGCTGGGGCTGGGGAATGGATTAGGAGGGGCCCTCTGCGGCCATCAGGTGTGGCGTGCGTGTGTCCGAGCCCTGGCACAGCTGATGCAAGGAGGCTGCGAAGAAACATTCAAAAGATACCCGGAGTCGGGCCTGTGTAATGGCTCTGGGTGCCCGGAGCGGGGGGTTGGTCCAGGTCGCCTCCAGGGGTCCCCTCTGGCCTCAGCTGTTGTGTTGATAAGTCAGCGAAACTGTAAGCACTTAAAATCGCCGCTGCCTAAAAGAAGAATTACTTGCTGTTTGTAACTTTCATAATAGGAAAGCAGTTTTGTTTGCTACCCAGTTCAAACTGGCCATCGATACAAATTTAATGAGTTTTGAACAGTAAAACAGCAGTTTTGTGGCATTATTCCCATACTTCTGCGTGATAACTCCAAACAGTGATCCAGGGTCGTGCCACAGGCTATGCAACAAGTGCAGTGAAAAGTCACGTGGGACTGTTTGTTGTTCCTGTAAGCAGTTCCTGTTTCCTTTGGGTTCCATTTTGTTTCATGAAGTTTGGATGAATTTTAGATGAAGTGCTTGAACTAGTTGATAAAATTAAAGAGAGCTGTTAGCCTTGATAAAAAATAGCAGAGGTAATCCAATAAACATTATTTCAGGACAGTAGGACAGTGAAAAGGAAGTGTCATCATAGGAAGTATTTGTAATTACGGTTTTAAAGCAATATGACATGTTGGTTTGGGATTTTATGTTTGTGTGTTGTTCTCTAAGCAGGTATTTCTCTAATCAGCTAAAATGGTTTTAAAGAAGAAGAAAGAAATTCAGGTAGATGCATTTGTTCTGAATCATCAGCAGCTTGAAAAGCTTCAGAGTAAGTAGAATGTGTTTTTCTGTTACTTTATGTAGCTACTAAAATTGATCTGGTTTTTTGCTTGTTTTTTATTTCTAGTGGTTTTGTTTTGTGAATGTTAGGGGTATTTGCTCTTCTGTGGCTCGTTTTGGTTTTGTAATGACGTTGACTTCTTACCTTGACAGAGTTAAAAAAATCCTTTACGGCACTGTGTCTGGCTTTGTTTTGTCTTTGTTGTGAAGGTGGTGGAAGGTCCTTCTTGTGATCCCACTTGTATAAGTGTAATTCAGTGATGTCTGAAGTACCAGCCTTAGTATGTGGGCTGATAGTGAATTTCCAACAATCACAGAATGTTTGAGGTTGGAAGGATTCTCCGGACGTCATCCTGAGAGTATTTTTCCCAGTCTTTGTGTTTTCTGTAGTTAACTTGATTTAAAGACACTGTTCAAATGGTCTTTTATTTTGTGGATTTGTTTGTTTGTTTGTTTGATCAGATAACATTGCAGTGATACCTTACTAAAACCAGTCTCGAGTAACACAAGAGCATCTTTCAATTTGACCATGCAGTGATTTTGTGAAAGTGATCTTCATTCTGCAGATGAGGTCTACTGTAATGCTCCAGTGAAACTGTTGTGTTTTTTTTTCATTTATTTGAAAAAAAGTCAGTGTTAAGGTGGTGTTAAGTGACCTAAGGGTTTGTGGCATGAGCACATTTGTGGCATGAACACATTTACTGGAACAGGGAAAACCCTAAGAATTGAACAGTCATTTCACATTATTATAAATGATGTATTGATTACGTTGCCTATTGTAATTCCTTTCTAAAAAGGGACTTTTCATCCAAATGTAGAGTTTTCAAAGGCTGAAGAGCAAAACCTGGCATCTTTGCTTCTGCACTGTGCACAGCTGAGAAATGGCATCCAGCAGATCCAGTGTATTAAACATGTAAGTCTTCACTGTCAGCATGGTTTTGGTAACTGTGTCATGTGCACTGTCAATGGGGAATAAATTCTGAAATAAACTTTGTAATGTTTTCTGCATTTTTGCAAACATGTAAAAAGCAGTTGTTACTTCTGCACATACACCAGGTAGAAATGTCATTTGAGTACTTAAATTAGCAAGGGCTACAGTTACTGAAAGTGGTGGAAGGCAAGTAAAACAAAGGCTCCTGTTCTGTGTGTATGTATTTTTGGTATTAGAGGTGTTCTTGGAACATTATTTAATAGTTCAAACTCCAAGAATTATGGTAAAGAGAGGACAGTTTTGCATTGCATGCTCAGATGAGAGGGAAAGCTGCCACTGTTAATGATGGTATATCCAGAGCTTTATGTTCACTTGTGTTTTCTTTTGATTATAGATTATATCATTGGTAAAGAAGATGGATCAGAGCTCTGCATGTGATCCCATGGTTAAAGCTTGTTTGGATGTTTTGGGAGAGACATATTTTTCACTGGGTTCAAAGAATCCTTTGAAAAAAGTATTAGCAAGGTAAAAAATTGAATAGTAAGCCTTTGTTTTGTTCAAATGCTCTCCTTACCTAGAAGTCAGTAATTTGCCATTCACAACAAATTGCTGTAGTTTAGTACTTCAAATTTTCAGTAATTAATATGTAAATATTAGTACTGTTGGTTTTTTTTTTCTGGCTTAGTTAAAAATGTTAATTATAAGTAAGATATTGGATAAATAACTTCAAACTGAAGTATTATTTTGATCTGTTTCATTATTGGAAAGACAACATACTGTGTAATTAGCACTTTGATTTTTAATAGAAATAGAAACTTAAAATATTTTTGTTGAAAAACTCAACTTTGTCAAGAGAAAGCAGTTCAGAGGAATCATAACTGAGCAGCGGTTTCTTGTACCTATTTTCATTGCAATTAAATTTTTCTGTTCCGAAGTAACTGCTGTATTTCTTTAGTGAATTTATTGCAGCCATAATAGATCCAGTGCTTAGATGTCTTCCTTTTCTTTGTCTGAGAACATTCATTGTCCCACCCAGAGATGCAGTGCTTCCATCCTGTATTCAATTGCAGGCCAGAGCTTTACATCCCTTTCACACCTTTTCTAGCTGCAAAATTAGAACCTGTGCGTTTATTTTAAAACAGACCATGTTTTTGTGCAGGAGGCAACATCTATCTGTTGGAATTTTAGCTGGCATTGACTTTAGTTGGGTGGATGTTCAATGTCTCAGTGTAAGCAAACTGGTGGTGCTGTTTCTTACTGTTGCAGTTCACTGAATGGCCTTCCTGAAGAGCTGATGATGTTGGCTGTGCAAAGCTTTGTGTGCTGCCTTAGGGAAGAACTGAAAACCACAGATGTGTATTTGTACAGAAAAGTACTGGACAACCTTGCTTCCTGCATGGAGGACTTCACCTTGGGTACAGTGACATTGAATATATTGTCTTCTGGCTTAATTTGCTGAGCACTGTTTTGCATCTTGGTGCCACATGTGTTAGGAATGTTTCTGGTTATATAAAATTGATAATGCTGGCTAGTATTCAGTATTTAAAAGGTATTTTCTTTCTTCTAGGTAGAGCAAGTATCAAGAACCTGTTTGAAGAAGGTAAAACTGCATTTGTAGTAAAATAAGCTTCACTGCAAATTATTGGGGGAGGGGTGTGTGTGAAGAAGTTACATGAAGTAGACTTGAAGATCTATGAGATCTGATTCCCTCCTGGTTAATTTTCAGTAACTAGTACCCTCACATGGTATACTTCTTTGTTAAAGACAAGACTTTGATTTGTACCTTTAATTTCCAGGAGGCAGTCTTGCTCTATTGAGTAAATGTAGATCTAAATCTGTAAAGATACATGTGAGTGATTCTTAAAGAGCTAGGGGAGTTGATGCTACTTTACATGCTTCACAATGAAGTTGGATGTGGGGACACTGAGCTGTTAACAGCCAACTACAGCAAACCCAGGCCTGCTGGGCAAGAATGTTGTTAATGGTAATTTGGCAGAAATCTGATCTTCTGGTAACGTGGGATAATTTGATGCTTTGTGCCCTCAACACGCTGGTGGTGTTCAGCTTCCTGAGGACCTTTTATGGCTGTTCTGTCTTCCTTGGTAATATCATCTTTTCACTGGGGAAGCAGACCCTCAATTCCTCACAGGATTGGGCCAAGTGGGTTGGAAAGTCTTGTTTAGTACCAGGTTTTTGCAAAACAGCTTGAGATTTTGCTTTAGCATTACTTGTTTTGGTCTGCACTGAAATGTCAGTTTAATTTGTTGATGGAGTGGAAGAAACACCACTAATGGGTAACTGTTCATTGTAGCTGAGTATGATGTGTATGTGTGATTGCTTTGCTGGAATTTTTCTGTTCTATTTCTCTTTTAAGTAAACTCATACCATAATTATTTTCGCTAGTCCTTCAGTTTCTGCAGAAGTCCCTACTTGACATACAGGAAGAAAACAGGCAAGTGAATTCAATAGAAGCTCTGTTTTATTTGTTTTTATTTCACTTTTTGCAAGATAATTTGGTTTGGTTTGAAATACAACTTTGATAGTCATATATTGATGAAAGATGGAAATGCCATTTTATAGTCATGCATATTTTAAATGAAAGCTGCTGATTAGTTTCTTTTGTGGCAGTATGATGATTGTAAAATGAGAGGTAAGGCACTGATAGTGGGTTAAAGCTACTACTTGTAAGAGAGACCTTTGAATTGTGGTTTTGCTATCTGAATTGTAACTAAACAGTGTAATCAATAGGTGTAAAATTGAGGTAAACTAATCTTTCACTTTGCCCGAGTGTTTCATCCAGTATTGCTATTCTGTTTAGTTTGTCACTGCAGTCATCACTTAGTACCCTGACATTTTTCCAGCATTGCATAAAGTGAGGCTTCTTCACTGTGGTCTCTCATCATGTACCCAGAGGCTTGATGAAGTGTTTTATACAAGTTTAGATATTTTCTGCCCTCATGTTAGAAGAAAGTTGAATCATAGAAACATGCTTTGCATGTGAGGAAGTACTTGAAACATGAGAAAGGAGCAGCGCTGCATTCTGTTGGTCTTTCTGGAGAGTTTCTGGAAAAGTTGAGCTCTGCTCAGGCAGAATCAAATGAGTGGAAGTTTTCACAGGAACCTGCAGAAAATGTAGCAGATTTTGTCACTTTGGTTGTTAATTTCATTTTACCAGCCTGCCCTTGAGTCTGGTTCTTGTTTCCCTGTAGTTGCATATCTGGTCAACACAAGCGATAAATTAGTTTCTACCATTATTCTTTCTGAAGTTGGCAGAATGTAGTTTTCTGGGGATGGTGAAGAATGGCTTTAATGTCCTCCTTGTGTGCATTTTTGTCATTCTTTTTTTTTTTCCCCACACAGAAAGAATCATGGAAATCGTATTGTTCAGTCTCAGCTAATGCATGATTTACTCATAGCTATCAAAGTTTCAATGATGCTTACACAGAAATTACAAGAAAATATCCAGGGAAATCTTTGGAAACATGACGAATCTTTAGTTTGGCAGTGTATGTGTAGTTTACTGAAAAGCTCCACAAACTTCCTAATGGATGGTAAGTTTAGTAATGCAAATATTCAAATGCAAATATTTTTATTAACTGTCTTATTTTTTTTGTAGCAAACACAACCTGTATGTATGAAAACAGTATGAATGGAAGTTGAATACTGAGATTAATGGGAGTGGGAGCAGCAGTTGGTCTTTTGGCAAGCTGTGGTTTGTAGATTGCAATTTTGGAGTCTACATTTTAACTTGTCCTAATGGGGAAAAAAAAAGCCAAGTTAAATGCTTGGGTAAATGCTTATCATTCAGAAAGTAACAGAAATGCTTTTGGTACTCACTCAAGGTCTGTGCCTACTGGAAGTTCATACATCTGTGAATTATGCTATCAGAACTATATGGGTGCGCTGTAATTTTCTTCTTATACAGACATTTTTGTATAGTAGAATTTAACAAGTGTCAATAGGCTCTGTCACAGCTCTCCTTGTCTCATAGTTCTATATTTTCTACCTGTTAGGAGGTATTAAGAGTTTCCTATTACACTAGAATGTAAATTCATTAATCCTTGTTATCCAGGTGGACACAGCAGATTTGTGATTATACAAACACAAGTAGTTTAGGAAAATGCAATACCATCTGTATAATTTGGATATGTGGTTCTGACACACAATGTTTGCTGTACTCGAATGTAAAATACCTTTCTTTGCCATATAGCAACACTGCTGCAAACTGTTCAGACCACCTCAGGACTGGCTGTTATTCTGTTTACTAGAGCTATGTATGAACCAGTTGAGGAAGTACCTTCTTTGGTAAGTTTACTTCTTCACTAAGACTGTGCAATAGCATAGTGTCGTTAATCTGCTGTTTCGAGGCTTTGCCAGTGTCTCTATCAGCCTTCTATTGTTCTCTCCTTGCCATTTGAAGTAGTAACACCTGTGTTTTGAATTTGTCTTCACATCTTCTAAGTTATGCACAGAGTAGCTTTTCTCCTGTGCTGAGGTACTGCAGTGAGTGTTATTTTGCTATTACAGGTCAGTGACTTGCTTCTTGGGACAGTGAACCAAGCAGGTGTGCCAGGGTGGTTTATGAGCAGCTGCGGGACCCTGTGCACGACAGAGCTCCCTGACTCAGCCCTTCTCTTCCTTTGCCACGGAGCACTGGCCATGCTGGATTGGAAGAATGGCAGCATGGGTGAAAAGGGAGAGAAACTGCTGTTAGTTATTGCATCAGTCTTGTTGTCTCTGAGTTCAGAGTAAGTCTGTGTTTTGATGTGTGTTTTTTCGTGTTGGGGAGGAGGTGTTTATCTTCTATTCTGACATGACTCCTGTGGTCCTGGTGGAGTATCTCTTTGATGTTTTTAGTGTAATAATACTGGATTTTGCCACAGATCATGTAATCTTTTTAATAGATTCCAAATAACTCTGTAAATTTGAAAAATACAATTATACTGCTTAGACAATTCTAAGTTTTCAATTTTTTCTTGCACACTAAAATTTTACTTTTTGACATGAGTAGGATTAATTTAACAACTTCTTTATGGTAAGGTGTGTCAGAATCAGTTCTTGTGTAGATAAACTCTAGTTCCAGGACATCACATCTTACCCTTCTGAAAGTTAAGAAGAAAACAAAGTCTGTCAGTGAGTGAAATACTTGAAGTAAGATGAGTATTAGGTTTTTCTCCTGGCTGCAAGCATTGACTGTTTGCATCTAATAGCCTACAAGCACTATTGGATTGGAGATTAAAATGTGTATTCAGTTCAGCCTTTGTTCCTGCCTTGGAATTAGTTTTGTGATTTTGTTTTTGCACATAGGGTGCTCAGTTTTGAGGGGTTTATGTGGCAGTGAAAAGTTCTCCTTGTATTTTCAGGAAGCATGCAATAAGATGATGCTGCTCAAATACTAGCGGGTGCATAGTAATTTTTATTTCTTCTTAAAAATGTATGACTGGTCAGGTTTCTTTTCTTCATATTTAGGAGGCTTAGCTGTGGCCCCTTAACAGCATGTTTTGTAACTCAGTATGCACTTTGCAACATGCAGTTCATCACTTCAGTGTTCATTCCTTTTCCTTAAGGAATGGCTGGAGTCTCCTTACTTGTTTTTGTGTAAGGTAAATGAATGGGATGGATAATTTTGAAACACAAAATTTACTTTTTTTTTAAAGTGAGAAGTGAAAATAATAAACTTAATTTTTGTTTGTTCTTTTTTAAAGGTTAAAGGAAGCCAGTGTGGCAACATCTTTGTCTAGAGTCCTTGCTATTTGGACTAACTCAGCACTGGCTGCCCTCGTTTCAGGCTCTCCAAATCTGAAAATCAAGCTTAATGGCAACTCAGACATAATTGGGAAGCTACTGGAATACATTTATACACACTGGGACCACCCTCTGGATGCCATTAGGCACCAAACCAAATTGATATTCAAGAATCTTCTTCAGATACACCAAGCCACCGTTACTGGATCCAATGAAGTGTCAGACCCATTCTTTGCAAGGCTCGTAAAGCATTTACTGAGCTTGGATTGGCATGTGAAAGGGAAATACTCTTCTCTTGGCTGTCTTGTGGAGTGTGTGGGCACAGAAAATATACTACAGTTGGACAGAACAATTCCAGTACAAATCTTGGATGTGATGAATGATCAATCTCTTGCACCTTATGCTAGTGATCTCCTGGAAACCATGTTTACAAATCACAAGGCCCATTTTACTTTGAGTTTTCAAGACAGCACCTGGATTGACCAGTGGCACAACATCTGGGTTTCTCCTCTTCTGGCAATGCTGTGTGAAGGGAACCATGACCAAACTACTTACATAATAGATTACTATTTACCAAAATTGCTCAAATGTAACCCTGACAGCCTGAGCTACATGGTTAGAATTCTTCAGGCCTCTGCAGATGCTAATTTGGGTAAGAAAATAAATTTTGTATCTGTAATTATGATTGGTTTCTTTTTAAAAAAAGTCTCAGACGTGTTGTCTGATTTTCTATTATTGTTAGAGTTAACTTGGGAGAAAAATTCCAGATGGTTATTATTGCTAATTAGTATTTCAAGGTGAAAGTCATAATAATCATCTGTCTTCATGCCATGAGCAAAATGATTAGTATTCCTTCTGTGGATGCCTTGCTGTTCTCTTTACATGCCAGGGTTTGTTATATATCCATATTTTCTTCTCCTGTTTTGCTGTTCTGCTCTTATTTCTTAGCAGGCGTGTCCAGGAACAGGATTTTGCACATTGTTTTTTTCTTGCAAGTATATGGACATGAGATTTATGATTCTCTTGTAGCTTTTGACACGATTTAGTGTAATTCTGAAATAATGACCTGTGAGACCTCACAAGGCCTTTTTATTCATATGATGTGTTCAAGATTAAGCTTGTCAGGAATAAGGTGGTTTAGAACTTTTTTAGCCTATAACAGCATTGTCTTTTGGGATTTATGGGATAGAAATAAAAGGGAGTGGGGGCTGTTCATGTATTGGGATTTTCTGACAAGCATTGCAAATAGTACATTGTTTGTGTAATTATGATTGATTGTCGTTTTTTGTAGGCTCCTGCAGTTCTAGAGGAGCACTTGGAGCATTAATGGCATGCCTGAGAACAGCCAGGGCTCACGGACACCTGGAACTTTCAAAGATCATGAGCAATGGTCTTGTATCCACTGAATGTATAAAACAGGGTCTAGTTCATCCACACAGTCAGGTAAAGGGACAACCTTTCATGTGTGCCTTTAAGTTAGAACAATTGCTTTGATCCTGATCACTATGTCAGCATTGTTTTAAAACAAAGGTGTCATCATAGGTGTCAGTAACTCTTGTGGTTAACTTCCAAATGTCTTTCAGGTTTGCATTGATGCTTTAGGTTTACTTTGTGAAAGCCATCGTACCACAGAAATTGTGTCTATGGAAGAAATGCAACTAACTCAATTTTTTATGATGTACAACTTGAACAGTCAATCTCCTTCAGTAAGGCAACAGATTGTTTCTTTACTGAGAAAGGTAATTTCAAACTATAAGCAGTGTCTAATGTGCCTGTTGTGTTAGTTGTAATAACATCAAAAAAGTATTCTTGAGTGTTTTACGATGTTGCTCATCTGAAAAAGCAGAAACTCTGAGACCAAGACTATACTTTTTGTATTATTGAACTGATTGGTGATAAGTCATCACAGGCAAGGATGGCTTAAAGAAAACATGAAGTGGTGGAGGCACAGTAAGTTGGTCAGGAATGGTAGTGGGTGTTACTTAACCTGTCATCACGTGCACACTTTGTCAATAGCAAAGCAATGTGCTGCAGGGCAAGCAATGAACTTTGTGTTGCCTTTGCTGTGGGCTGAGGTTATTCTTACACGGACATGTAAGACCTCAGACAAATTCACAGTCACTTGATCATCCTCAGAAATCTCACCTGGAAGACAAAATAGGGGAATATTAATGGCACAGCATGACTTGTGGCTGTGCCATTACAGTCTGCAGGGATCGAGTCTGTCAACACTGTGGGAGTTGTCGAGGTCACATGTAATTCATGGTAGAAGGGTGAGGATAAAATGGGGAACCATGTATGCTTAAAGAATGTTTGGAAAGATGTTAATGGGAAAAGAAAGCAGTGTGGAAGGAGAAAATAATTGAGATGGGTGATAAATGAGGGAATGGGTTTGGCAGAATCAAAAGAGAAATCCATCTCTTTCCCTTCTTGCCTGGTGCAGGCTGAGGAACATGAGATGGAAATACTGTGCTAGGGGGAGTGCAATAAGTAAGGAAATATTGTCAGTGGGTAACAAAAGAGGTGGAGGAAGCATTTTTGAGGTGATTCAAACTCTTAGAGAGACAATGAGGCTGTAAAAATTACATGCGCTGAGCTCTTTTCATAAGGAAACGTATGTTCCACAGAAAATGAGGAGGTGGGAGGGCAAAACCAGGCATGAATTTAAAGAGGAAGAAGGTTTTGGAGGGGCCTGCAGAGAGAGGGGAAAAAAGGTTGGTCACAAGAGAGATGGGAAGCAAAATCTTGGTTTTGGAGTGGAGAGAGAAGGATCTGTTCTGTGTTACCTGCTGTACAAACTTTCTAAAAATTACAAGCAGTATGATATGGAAAATAAGTGAAAATCCACTTTTTCCTTATTTAACTGTCAGTGATTCTTGCCTTACCTTGCTTTTGTTTTAAAAGTTATTTTGTAGGATACAAGAAGGTTCCCAAGTGCTTTATAAATTGGAGCAAAATAAAACCAAGCAAGAATTACTTGAAAACTCGACTACAATGCATCCTTCTGGGATTCTGCAGCAGTATAAAGTAAGTTAGACGACAGGAGATACAGGTAAAAGATGTGGGATAGCATGTCTGAAAGTTCATTGTTCTTGAACATCTCTGGGTAAGTTAGGCTCTGTGTGTGTTAGGAAATAGTGCAGTGCAGAAGATGAAAAACTGTAAAGCCGAACAGTGCTGAGGAACTTGTCCACTCTGCACTTACACAGATTAATTTTGAGTAAATATGCTGTTGTTGATGAACTGGGTGCCCAGTAGTATGTGGAGGGTGTCTTCAGCGGCAATTTTTTTCAAAAGGAGTAAAGGTTATTTTCTGAGGGATTGCTCCATGATGAGAACTGAAACAGCAGTTAAGTGAGGAATGGCTGGAGATGTAACCTCAATCCCAAGAAAAAATTTAGGGTAGATGTTCTGTCAGCTGTTGGCCATTTAGTAACGAGTTCTAGATGATTTGTGTTGCTTGAGCTGGAAATGGAGATAAATTTGTCCTTTTTTCCCCCCTATTAAAGGCTCACGCCATCAATTTCTTTGTGTTAAGTTGCTCCTTGAGTTCTGCTTTTCTGGGTCAGCTGATTTTCAAGGTTCGATAGAGTGGCCATCTTTTTGTGGGAGTGGGTAAAGGAAACTCTTGTGTTAAAAAAACCCAAAGGATTGTCCAGCATTCACTGTACTGTAGGAAACAACAAATTATATCAGTGCTATGAAGCTAGGCCTCCTATTTTTCCAAAATTAACTGTAGGATCATACTTTCCTGGATAACATGTAAAGCAGAATGTCCTGAATTCAGTTGTTTAGACTTTTGTTTGTAGTGCAGCACGTAAACTGCCTTAAACTTTTCCATGTGATTTTCAGGATTTCATGTCATCTGTGTGTGACAGACTTTTTGAGATATTGTTTCCTGGTTCATCACACCCAACCAGATTTTCTGCACTAAGTATTTTGGAATCAATAGCAGAAATCTTTTCTGTTCCAAAAGGTGAGAAGCCTAATTTATAGACAGTAGGAATGGGAGGTATTGAAGAAAACTCTTTTGTGCCATCTAGTCTGTTTCTATCAAAAATATTCTTAGTCCTTAATTTCTGTGACATTTCTTGGGTTGCTTTCATTTAGCCTGAGGGAAGGATAGTAAGTTTTATTGGAAAAAGGAATATTATTTTGATAATTTGAAAACTGAGCTCATAAGAACTCTTGATTGAAAAAGCTTGCATATCCTCATGATTCATACTAAATAAGAAACAGTTTTATTGACCAGTTAATGATCATGTGCTGCTATTTTAAATTTTGTTCATGACGTTACAAATCTCCAAGAAATATTATGTAGAGCCTTGGAGTGTTGATAATCTTGCTAAATCTTGTCTCTGAGTCATACGGTCAACGTAAAAGTATGTATTCAGGCTTAAATTGTACCTTTTTTTAAAAAAGAAATGAGCTGTGTAATGTTAAAGTTGATTTTGAGACAGAAGAAAAAAATTCTTGTTAGGTCTTTTTTCAAAACACCTTGGTGTCTGAAGAACACATTTTATTATTATGAGTACGTAGTATATTGTTACTGCTGTGTTTTTTTAGATAGAAAGTTGCATTGAGAGATTTTTATAATAGAAGCTTAGGATTTTAGAAGCCTTACATTGCTTTTATAAAGGAGATTTAGCTGCTATTGTGTTCTCTGCTGGATGGTGGTGCATTTGTTTACATCTTAAAGTTTCTGGCCTCTTGATGGCTTTTCGTCAGCCATGACTTCTTTATAAATTAAACTCCATTATAAATTAAAAGCAAAAAATTGTAATGGCTTATATTTAGAGAATTATTTGTGTGACAAAAGAACCCAAAAACCTGAGCACCAAAATGACTTTTTTAAACCTTTTTTCTAATGTTACATGGTGCCAGGAAAATAATTATTAAGCAAATCTAACATAAAGGTTATTTCCAGTGCTGGATTTAACAGGAATAAATGGGATTCTCTTTTTGGCAATAAGTTACTTTCAGATTTACTGAGAGCAGTCTTTTGGATAATGTAAGCTTTTCCTCTCCCCCCAACAGTAAACATGGTATTTTAAGACCTGTTAAAAGCAGTAAATTAAAAATTTAGCTAAAGCATTATTTTAGTCTTAATTGTAAGGCTTCTTTCAGTGTAGTGAAGCAGAATGTGAACACAGTGTTTATTGTGGAAAGAATTACAGCAAAATTATCTAAGCCATTAATTTTTTTGAACAGGCCAGCCACAAGTTTTTCAGTTGGATCAGGTGATTGATTCTACTCGTGTCCAAACTTTGATCCAGTGTTTTGCCAGTACTTTTGAGGAAGTAAAAGTTTTGGCATTTGGTCTTTTGATGAAACTACGTGATGTTGCATTTAATTTCCAGGTATGAAATTCAAAAGAGCTTAAAGGGAGTAATTTTGTGGAAGACGAATGTCCTGTGTTGTACCAGGTACTTGGATTGGGAACAAAGCACAGTTCCTGAAACTTAGAAGCTGGTACAAGGTACCTGCAGTAGTGATTGTTGCTGACATCTAATATATATTTCTGTACAGCTCTTGCCCTTAGCTAAGGAGGCTTGTTTTACTAATGGATGAAGAAGTTTGGGTGTGACTACGAATTATCAGAGAAATAGTTAATGTGAACTTCTTGCTTAGCTGTTGACTTACCTTTGTAAACGATTGAGTCCTTTTGAGTTGGCTACTCCTGTATCTTAAGAAATTGAGCTCTGTGTTTCCTTTCCTTTCTGTTTAGTCTCAGATTTCATTATCTGATGATCTTTTTATTTTCTCACAAATTTTGCCCTGTGACTCAATACTACTTTTTCTGCATGTTACTTCATAAAAAGTTACTTTTAAATTAATAAGTACTGATGAACAAATACTTGTTCCTAGTAAACTGTGCTTCCTTATGATGTCCATTATCAGATAAAACACAGTATTTTGAAAAAAACCAAACAACCCCAATCATCTTCCTGTGAAGTGCAATGTGATTGAGTAGTCCTTTATAAATGACTGTCCCTATCCTCAATGTGAATGTAATTGTGTCCTTTGCTAAATACATGCATATGTATGTGTTGATTGTAAGGTGATCAATGCACAAAATAACTGTTCCTTAAGAAATATGTACCAGCAAACTTAAAGAAAAGTAGGTTCCCAGATTCCAGGGTAGCAAGTAGCATAATAAAATCAATATGAATGCTCTTGTGTTTTTTTTTGTTATGTTGTTTATTTTTCAGGATTCTGGAAACATAGATATTCTATTCCAAGCAGCAATGGATCTTAGCACAAGTACCAAGCCATATGATTGTGTCACTGCTTCGTATTTGTTGAACTTTTTAGTACATCATAAAGGGCTGCAGCATATTTGTTTAGGAAAATGGCTTGAGCATAACCCTCAGATGGATGAAAACATGTCAGTGAGTACAGTGGAGAAGAACACTTTAGCAGGTGAGATTTTGGGGAAAAAGTTTTTTGTATTTAAAACTTTACAGCTTTTCCTTAAGGCTTTTTGTTGGGAGGATTAGTGAGCGAGAGATGCTTATTTTCTAACAGGACTTTAAGTATATTTTGTTTTGCTGTTCAGAAGTTGGGTGCCTTAGTAAGAGCTCAGTCTGGTCCCGTTTGCGTTGAAGTTACTGAATATTCTAGAAGATGGCTTTTGTTATTATTTTGACCAGTGGCATTGAGGTCCAACTAGTGAGGCTGGTGAAGCTGGGCACATAAACTGCAGGGGAGGAAGCTCTGTCTCCTCTTGGAGCTGACGCAACCCGAGGGAAAGCAGCAGTAGTTGGTCTGTGTATGTGCCACAGTACCTGAGGTTTGCAGCACTGCACCTAGGAGCTCTGTTCCATTGGAACCATTTTTCTGAGTGATTTGCAGTCCAGCACATCCCCATCCACAGTAATCAGGCTTTGTTCACATATGGAATATTTTTCTGTGGTTTAGTCCCCCTGGATGAAAGATGACGTGGCTCTAGGTCTGGCAGATTTGGCAAATTCATTGATCAGGCTTCATCCACCTTTTGTCATTTTCAATAAGACTACAGTATTTAAATTCATTATTTGTAATAAAACATGTTATTTGTAGATTTGTGATAAACTCACTAATGTGTACTTTTTTGTGCCATTATTGGCTTCTCTACAGGTGTCTTAATACTTCCTTCAGATGCAGTGAAATAGTGATTTTGAGACATGGTTGTAGTTGCCATAGATGAAGGAAATGCCTGGGTAGCCTCATGTCTCACTACTATAGAGTAATCCCTGTTATTAGTGATCCATAGTTCTTTGTTCCAATTTAGATACTGAGATGCTGTAAGGTATAAATATAATTAAGTACATATGTCTTTGAAAACTGATCAGGTTCTTTAGTGGAAAACACAGGGTTCAAATATTTAGCCGTGAACTTTCAGTCTTTAATATACTGCTGAATTGAATGTTGCATTAATGTGTCTCTCAGGATGAAGTCTGACTTGCAGTATGTGGTAGGTAACTTCTTGTGACTTCATCATGAGCTGTGGGGTTGTTCCCAAGCATAGGATCAGGATTGTGCTTTTCTCAGCTGCTGTTTGCTTCAAATAGACTATAACGAATATTATTGGTGTTCAGGTTACTGAAAATCAACAATAACCTGTATTTAAGTGACTACAGAGGGAAAAACATAAAGGAAATTGCTGTGAATTTCCCATTGAATTGTTGCGTAAACAGCTTTATTCTTATTTCTTAAAGAATTGTTTCTCAGAAAATACCATATATGTATTTATAATGCAAATCTGTACTTCTAAAAATTTTAGTTATCAAGCTTTTGTTGGTGAATGTTGAAGAAGAAATATTCCAAGCCAAGAAGTCTCTTCTTCAAGCAGCAGCATCATTCCCAATGTATGGGAGAGTGCATTGTATAACTGGGGCTTTGCAGCAATTACCCTTTAAGTAAGTAAAAAACATACTAAGTAGTAAGTTGTAACTCCATATTTAACTGCAGTGGAAAAGCTGGTCAGGAGAACATAAAAGCAGACGGTGTTATTTATAACAAAATGCGATAGCTGTGGCTTTCAGAACTCTCTGGCTGCTGCAGTGTTTAGTTCCCCCTTTGATACTTCTTCAGTACTTGTTAAACTCAGCCTTAGGACTTTGCAATCTGATCCCCATTTATAGTTTTGATAAATACTGTTGCAGAGTGTTTGTAATTTCAATTCTTTTAAATATAAAACTACTTTTAATCCGTGTTGTGATGTTTTTTTGATTGTGATTTTGGTTTCGATGTTTTTGTGGTTAAGGACCTTGACACTGGTATCTGAATGGAAGGAAATGGTGACCAGGCTCATTCTGATGTCATACAAACTCTCTGATGTAGTATCACCAGTTGTGCAGAGCTCATCACCAGAGGGTCTTATTCCAATGGATAGTGATCCAGGTAAAGCAACAGGCAAACAGAACCCCAAAAGAATTCTGTCAAAATCTGATGCTCCTGAACTTCTGTTTGTTTTGCAGTGATTTGGAACTAGAGTGAGCACCCCTACCCTTCAGTTTCTCATTTCATGTCATAATCTTAAGCCACTCTTTCAAATTGTGATAAAGGGTGTCTTGACTTCTGCACTAAAAAGCCCCAAACATTTGTTGTTGCATCCGTTTGAACGAACGCAATGGGGGGGACTAAAAGTTATGGTTTTCTTCCTTAATTATTCTAATCACCATAATTTTACATTTTTTATTTGTTTTTAATGTAATAGTTTTCTTTTGTACGTATATACCAAAAATTAATTATCTCAGTGTAAAGAACTTGAAGTAGAAGGCCAAATGATCTTAAATATCCCTCTTGTTTAATGTGCAGAAAGTGCAGGTCGTCTGCAGACGATTCTGCATGAGATACAACCACAGGACACAAATGATTATTTTGTGCAAGCAAAAATTTTGAAAGAACACTGCCAAGAAGAATCTGAGAAGCTGGCTGACCAGAGGCCACTGAAAAATACTTGCACAGAAATAAGAGGTAAATCCAATGCTGTATTACTAATTAAACCAAGACATTCTTTATAAAGAAGACATTTCATGTGGTGATCAAAACTGGAAATTACTTGCTCTGTATAATCTTTCAGTTCTTTATGTCTCAGAAGCTAGTTATCCATGGGCATGGTTTTAAAGACTTAATTCAGTATATTGCTGGAAGTTTGTAGTTAATCTCTCTTAAAACACAAGTGAAAAATTAGTTGTTTTGGCCTAGACTCTATTGCCTGAACTGCACTAGCCAGGTAATCTTTTAACACCTTTCCTATCGAGCAACGCTTCCAGTGTGTTTCTTGCAGAAAGGTGTTACTGCGATTTCCCTCTCCAGTGTACACAAGGCTAGTGGGGAATATGTTCGTGGAATATAACTTGCTGCATGAAATTACATAAGCAGGAGCTTCAGTTAGAAAGATTCCAGTGGTAAAGTGTCAGGTAATATTTGTCTACTTTAATGAACAGCCTTACATATTATAAATTATATTATATTATTAAATATTATATTATTAAATTAAGCCTTACAATGATAAATAAATCGTGAACTTTGGCATCTTTCATGCAGGCCAGAATAAATTTATAGAATATCTGTATTTCGTTTTACGAAAACGAGTGGGTAAATACTTGTAAGTGCCCCAGTGGCCACCAGATGGGGGTGTTGGGCTACCAATGCCTTTGCCAGGCCTTTCCCTTCGGGAGGCGTCGGGATTCCGTGGGCTGAGGATGGCGGGGGCCTGCTGGAGCCTGGCTCCAAAGTTGTCCGTGTTTCTGTAGTTCAGTATGTGGGTAAATACCAGTTGTGACCAGAAGACCCCTACTCTTTAAAACAGCACTTTTCTGGTAAAACGTTCATGCTACTGCTATTTCCAAGTGAAGTGAAGTGCAGCAAGTGTTGAGGAGAGGAAGCAGTTAGAGTTAACAAAACTAAAGTATATTTTGGTTTAGAAATTTTTCATAGTTAATTATGTTTGGTAAGAAGATCAGGCTACGTGAAGTTTTAATTGCACGTCTGTGTCTGAGAACTTTGCCTTATGCTTATTGTGTTGTTTGGTTTTCATTTTGAAGGTAAAGAAAGGCAGACATGTGATGTCACAGCTCAAATGGTTCTTGTATGTTGCTGGAGAAGCATGAAGGAAGTATCTCTGCTCTTAGGGACACTGTGTAAACTTCTGCCTTCTCAGACTACATCTGATCCTTCAGATGGGTTGATTACTGTAGAACAGGTAGGGAAGTAATTTCTGTTATAAAATGTGCAATTTCTTCTTGGGTGGTGAGGGGAAGGCAGTTTCCAGAAAACATTTTTCTTAAATTTACATCCCTTTATGGGGCTTAAGGGTTGGGTTGGATGATCCTTGTGGGCCCCTTCCAACTCAGAATATTCTGTGATTTTGTATGGGAAAAGTTGTGGGGTTTTATTTTTCTTCTGATTGCCATGTTCTCGTGGTTTTCTTGGTTAATTACACTTGCTTAACAGTCTTGTTTTCATAAAGTGGTATTCAGAAAGCATAACTACAGTGGAAACACATAAGTGAAGAAATTATCATTATTATTGACTTCTAACAAAAAAGGGAACTAACAAAAATAACAGCAAAGAACTTACAAAAATAACTGACAAACTCAAGGAATATTAATTCTAATTTATGAGAGGTATGCTGTGTTTAGGGATACCACTGCCTGCCTGCCACCTTCCCCTTTGTGTTTCTTTCAGTGTATACTGGGCACTAATAGGAGTGCTAAAAATCTTCTAAACTGACATCATATTCAGTGTCTTTGATTTTGAACACTACAAATTGGAATTTTATTAAAGCCCTTCATTAATTAAACTTCATAGTCAATAGTTCTGAAAGTCTAATATGCTTTCTAGTCTTAGTCTTGTCCTCCATAGGAGACTGAATTATAAACAATTTGTATGTAATGTGACTCTCTTTTTCCTCCAATTTTTTTGATTTAAGAGATGAGAAATGTTAATATGCCATCTGGCTCTCTTATAGAATGTTGAGTTCAGTGTTTACAAGAAATTAGATTACCACAGGCATTTATTTGGGAAATATTTTATGGTTATAAAATGTTTGTTTTTAATGGATGACCTTTTAATTTCCATATGGTTTCAACAAAACCTGTCTCTACATTGAAGATTGAAATATACAAGAATTACTACTTCTTAACCTCTTCATCAGAAAATACTGAGTTTTTCCTTGGGTGTTAGAATTTTCTATCTTGAAATAAACAACAGTATAATGTGGTGCAGATCTTATTCCTATCTAATTCTTATCTAATGTTGTGGTGCCATGGAAATAGTGTTGTTGACTTTATTCTTGCATTGTCTCTACCCTTTGTGTTTTCATCTGGTTAACAGCTGTGCTTATGTTGTAGGAGTCTGGAGGGTAGAGGAGAGAGCAGAGATGCATTTCCACCATTATGTTCATTAATCTGCACCAGGTCAAAAAGGAATTGGTATTTTAGGATGAGTCAGCTCTAACTGTGGCATCTCTGTCTTTAGAAAGCAGACTTTGCAGATGCCCTTTCAGAAATGTCGTGCTGTTAAGAAAGGAGTTGGACTTCAGTGGGTCCCTTCCAAGTCAGAATATTGTGTTATTCTATGAATATTCTTTTTCCTTTAGATGCCTCTTCAGATTATTTATGCTTCAAAATGTCTGCATTCTAATCTGAAGAATGCTAATTGATGAGAAGTCAGTTTGAGATCCTGATTTTCCTCAGGCTTACAAGGAAACAAAAAAATACAATTTTTCTGAGTATTTAACAAATATTATGGAAGTGTGGGCATTTTCTCTGCATGTTTTTACCAAAAAAAAAAAGAGTTTTGTCATAAATGACTGAAAATGTCAATATTGTAGCTGCTGTGGCTTCAGAATTTCATTAAACACTTCACAGTGTTGACAAATAATAGAATTAGATTTTGGTATCTTATGCATGTAGAACTTTCAAGTTGCCCATTCTTTTTTCTTCATTGTAAGTGTTGGAAGAGATCTAAGAATACAGAGAAGAAAAACTCCAGAAAAGCCTTTGTCATCTTGCCTTGCTTCAGGACTAAGTAATTGTTGAAAGAAATCTGGTAGCATCTCTTGACCAGTCTGTATCATCCTGTTGCAAATCTTCCTTGTCCTGTACCTATACAGGAGAAGTTGGCAAAGGCAGCTCTCTGTGATACTTGTTGTTGCTGGGAAGTTGGGACAATATTAAATTTGCATTCTCCTTGTTTTTTGAGTAAGGGACTGGGTTTATGTGGCATTTGATGCCAGTGACTATAACATCTCCAGCTCCTTGGTATCATGTCCTAGTGACCACCAGGTAATTGATAAAACAATACCTAATCAACTGTGTTGATTTTGTCTTACGAGCTGTAAATCATGAGAGTGCTCCAAGCCTGGAGGAAGCTTTAGCTCCTCTTCAGACTCCTGTTCATCTCACCTGTGAAGTTTTAAGACTACTCTGAGAGATAAGCTTGTATGAACTGTGTGCCAAAGTGAAAAGACTTACTTGTCCCAATGCCAGGGGTTCTGCATGTGTTAACCCAACAGTCCAAGAGAGCTGATCTCAGCCCTTGTGGTGGAACACTGAAGTAACAGAAGGCTTGTAAGTAGTGACAATGCTCAGTACTTGCTACCTATTTGTGCCAGCAGTGCCAAAAGTGTGGCTCACAGAGCTGCTTTGGATTTTGTTCCACTGTAGGAAGAATTAATTAAAAATAAACAAAATCCCTAAACCCACCAAAAAAACCCAGCCTTTCCTCAGTTCTCACTGTTATCAGTCTGTCTCCTCTGGAGGTTCAGTATGTTTGGCAATAGTTCACAGACTATTGATTGTTTCAGACTGAGATGCTTTTGCACTCCTTTATGGATGTGAAGCCATCCTCTCCTAATGGTTGGAAAGAACCCACCTTCTAGAATATGGGATCCTATTATAGTGGCATCTTACTGCTCTGCAAGCAAAGTTGATAGAGGCGCCTTGTGTTATAGCTGCTGTGGATCTTTGTGATGTTGTAGAAAATGTGAATTCTTTGGCTTCTTCTCCATCATGATATGTGAAGAGCTTGTTTTGTGACGTGGGGAAGCTGGATGCTCATGGGATGGCATCATGCCATTACATAAGAATCCATGCCTACACACTTGCCTCCAGTGTCATTTGTGTGAACTGAGTAACAGCAGTGCTTTTTCTGTGTGTGCCTGTGAGTTTAATTTAATGCAAACTTCTCATCAGTGTGGCTGGTGCAAAAAGCTCAGAAGTATAAACAGTGAAGTTTAAAGTTACATGACCAAAAAAAAAAATACATATGAATTACTCTAAAAATAAAAGGGTGGTGGTGGAACAGGAAGGTAAATGGATTTGCATGTGTATGGTTTTCTTGGTTTGGTTTTGTTTACACACCTGGAGAGTTGGTCTGTGTGTGGGTCAGTGCCTTCTGAATAAAGGGCACTTACTCCTTCTCTTTGGGCTGGAAAGCTGAAATGAAACCCTGTGGGTACATAAACTACCTTAAAATCCACTCAGAGAAATAACTTTTTTCGCTCAAATATCTCCAGTTATTGTGTGTTTCACATTAGCTGAGCTTTACTGCAGAAAACAATGAGTAAACTCTCAAATTTTAATTTTTTTTAATTATCGCAATCTCATTGCTTGGGTAATGCACATTATTTAACAGGAGGGTGAAAAACTATGTAGCTAGATATGACTGGCTTCTCTGATGACTTAAGTACTTGTCAGAATCTTGAAGTATCAAAGTCATTTTATAGGGAACAGAATAAGCAGAATTTTATAAGAAACTTGATGTGATTTTATGCATGGTTTTATATAAAAGCTTTAAGGAAACTTTTGCTGGAGAACTTTTAGGAAATACTTCTGAAGAAAATTTTGTACAATAGCATTAAGTATGTACTATGCATTTTAAACAATTAAATTGGAAGTTTGATTTAGACCTTGAAAGTTGATGAGAATTAGGGCAAAAACCCAATAAACAGAACAGCTTGTCTTTTGTAGAATGCGTTTCTGTGGAATTGTAAGCTTCCAAACAGCTTTAAAAGCTTATAGAGCTCTAGAAAGTAACTGTGAGTGAAAGTTGTTAGCACATTTGCCTTTTGGACACTTAAATATAGCTCTCATCGCTACATACATACAACAGCTTTTTAATGTTAAAATTGTTGCTAATAATCGACAGCAATTATGCAGAATCATAGAACCTTAAAAATAGCTAAAGTAGATGTATTTCCCTTTGGCATAATTTCTGGAGTTTGAATTTTATATCTTAAATATTTTTGTAGATGTTTGTTTCTGCCATTGTGCTTTAGTCGATGTTTTCTTTGGGATTTTAGGTAGAAGTGCAGGAAGACAAGGATTGTAAATTTGATTCCTCTGAAATTATGAGTTGTCCCTTTCTTCTCTTAAAATCTGAGTATCCAGAATTCTTCCTGGACAAATAACCAATTTTATATTCTTGATTTTTTTTTTCATTTTTTAAGGATATAGAACTATGCCTTTAACCTGAAAAACTGAATGTTTGGTTGATTTTTATTTTTTTTCTTTGTACTATAAGACTTCTAGTTCCTTCTTGCCTATACCAGTGATCTTTCCAAGCAGGGAAAGGATTAACTACAGAATATTTTGCTTATGTAAATAAATTGTGTACATATATATAGTTCCAAATAACTTTTTTCTTTTTTTTTTTTTTTAGGTTAAAAATATTGGCGATTACTTCAAACATCATCTGCTGCAGTCAAGGCACAGGGGTGCCTTTGAATTGGCATATGCTGGCTTTGTGCAACTTACAGAAATGCTTCCCAGGTAGATTGGCAGCCTGTGTGTTTTTAATCTAATAGTTCTACCAAACTCTGGCATCAGTCCTGCAACTGCCTGTGCAGGGGCATCTTGGATTTCCGGTGGATTTTATTTGAGTTTGGTGTAGACATGATTATGACATCAGTTAAGTGATGTGTGTGCCTTGGACAGTGATACTTCCGGTTAGAGATGGTGCTTAGGCATTGAAAAATGATACAGGCATTTCATGCTTGCTACATATTTCTCCATCTCTGATGTGTTAGTTTACTGAACAGCTCTTAAAAGCTCTTTGGAAAAGTGGGAGTGTGAGAATTCTTCCACCTCACCCCCTTTCCTGGTCCTTTACAAAAACATATGCCATAGTTTTTTGTTTTAGACAGGATGTTTTCCTGGAAACTTAAACTACCTGTCACTGACAGGTATATTGTATATTCTGTATATTGTATATTCTGACAGATGGAACAATACCTGGCAGTACATCACAAGATGTGATGTGCAATCTTTTAATTTTTTTTTCCTTTCCCCTTGTAACTTTATAATTTCCTAGAAGAACTAAAGGAGCAGAATTGTCCTGAGGTCTGGGCAAGATCATTGGAATTTCCGTTACATGCTTAGCCACCTATTTCGAGTGTTGGTAATGATTCTTTCTGATACACGAGGTTTATATCGTGTCTAGTTCTTAAAATCAAAATCTCTACTAACTATGGGGTTTGGCGGTGTATGTTTTTGTTTGTTTTTTTCTTTTTAAACATAGTTTTTTGAAAGAGCAGTCACATTTCCTGTTTGAATTACATGTCATTTCATGCCAGTGCCAGGTTAAGTAACCAACATTCCCCTTTTACCCCAGGGCAACCAGTTTGAGGAGCAGATCTGTGTCTCCTTTATTTCTTCCTGGAAACATTTTTGGTGTTTTCAGTACAGACTGGCTGTCTGACCAGGTTTACCATGTGTCCCCTCAGCCAGTTTTACCAGCAGAACTGAGAGGTTGGTCACCGACAGGCTGTTGGTGAGGCAGCTGTGGATATGTACCAGCTCTGCTACAGAAACTGATATTTGAGAGGTGATGGTGTTCATTCCGTGCATCAGTGAGATGTTAAACTGTAAAGCCATTGCTTATCTTTTTGTCTTTATATACATTGTATATATTTGTGTAAATATTGTGTTCTTTTTCTATGCTGTGAAAACTTGGTTCAGGAAGTTTTAAGGTGATGTAACTTTCAGAGGATTTATTCCTCCTATCAGATTGAAGAGATTCAGGCCACCAAAGTAATACTGTTTAAAAAAACCCCCTAGCAAACAGACCTTTTACAATCATGAGCATTTTTTGAGAGCAGAAAGGAGATGATCCATACAGGCACAGCCCCACTAGTCTGATCTCAGTCAATATGCAGGGACTGTCTGATTTTAAGGTCTTTGCCACAAAGTTCATAGAATGGTTGGAAAAGGCAAACTAAAAATCAGGAAATACTGGAAAACATATAAAATGTCCGGTCAGTTTATAGCAGGCTATTTTGCTTTGATTTTCAGTTTTCAAATTTATTTTAAAAGCTGAAGCAATAAGTAGAGCAAATCTACCTAGACTTCAGAAAAGTTCCTGATCTGTTTGTTCTCTCTCCCTTTTTCTGTCATTGTATTCAATGGAGCACAATCCACTTAATTGCAGACTTATAGTAGGTTGTCAAATGAAGAGCCAAGCTGAAGAGAACTCTGCTTCTGAAAGTTATTAAAACATTAAGCAGTGTTTTTGTATCACTCAAAACAAAAAAATTAAACAAAACCCAAGTAATTTTCCTCTCTGAATTAGCAGTTGTCCATAACAACTTTTTGGATAATGCATACTGCTTAGCATTTTTAAAGTTACATCAAATATGGCAAGTATTCATTTGAGAAAAGACAATTACAAGAACCAGAGAGCAACTCTGTGTAAGTACATTTGTTTTAATGAAAGACAGTATTTCCAGGAACTATGGGTCTCAAGGCTTATATTTGTATTGAACGTGAAGAGATTGATACCAGAACTGCAAATGACTCTTTGGTTTAGTTCTCCAGGCATACGAGGACCATTTTCTCCAAAATGGGGGAATTCAGTCTCAGTGAATGCAGCTGCCTTGCTGGTCTATTGAGTGTCTTGGAGCCTCACCATGTACCCTCCTGCAGCTGAGGAGTGCCACTCTGCAAGGAAGTCCCAACTGGCCTCCCTCTCTCCATCGCTGTGAGGCTCATGGACAGTCTTTGAAGCATGTATAACACAATCTGTATTAATTTACTGCTGTGTCCACAAATACCAGAGGAGAAAGCCTTTGTCTGGGGCATCTTGTAGTAATGTACAGCTTAACATGATACCTTGTTGAAAAGAATTAAGCTCAAGATCAACAGAAATATCCTTGACACTCAAATTCATTCTAAGACACAGTGAAAAATCTATCACTTTCCCTGCTATTTATGAATTATTCTGGCTGAACATGGTCCTTCACTTTTATAGACAAACATTTTCTTAAAACTTTATGCTCTAGTGTTTACCGTCTAGCTTACTTTAGCTATAGAACCTTTAAATACCAGTCTTTCTAAGAACCAAGAGTAAACTTCTTTCTGGATGGAGCAATAGTATTCAGAGCTGTTTGAGTTAGTGGTGAAAGAAAAATATTTCCTCTGCAGAGATTTCTTACAAACCTGATGAAATGTGATCTCCGTCTTGAAATTTGGATGTAAATTGCTGAGTCTGCTCTAAGTATGCAGGTTACCATTCTTCCATTTCCCTGTTCATATTCCTTCTGGGAGTGTAATGCTCCATTTGCCATGCCTGCTTAATGTTACCTGCAGCTGCACCTTCAGAAAGACCATGCAGTTACATAACAAGCAGCATTCGTATCAATGAAATAAGCAGTGTGTGTTTTAAAAAACATATTTTCCTGTCAAAGGCCTGGAGAGATTACAAATACTCTTTTGGTCTGATACCAAATGGTGGGTTAGGGAAAGTACCTGGAAGTCTCTGGACATCAGTTCTCAACTTGAATCTTCTGTAATCCTTACAAATACTCAAACAATTTTTTTGTACCCAATGATATTTTGCCTGTCTATTTAGTGACCTCTTTTCGACAGATCAGATGGAACATAAAGATTTCTGGAAATATCAGATGGTGTTGCATCAGCTAAAACTGTAGTGCTTTGTTTCACCATAGTTTCAGAAAGCAAGGATAAGGTTGAGAGGAGTTATGTTATACAGCACACTGTGTTTATGTAGATGTGACGAGATTTGAACATTTCTTAAATGTCCGAGTTGGAATTTAAACTCAAGGTACACTATTTTATGTGGTGCAGCAAGTTAGTACCATACCTGATAGTTTTCTGGAAAACTGAAATGATAAAGAAAAATCCTGTTTTGATTTTACAAATGTTTAAACTTTCAGTATCAGTGGAAATTATTTGTCTGTATCTTATATGTGTCTGATTTTCTTTAATGTTTCTGTTGGGGAATTGGGAGTATACCTTCCTGATCCTTTGCAGTGAACTCTGCTTCTGTCTCACTTTGTTGTGCTGAAGTGACTGTAACTCTTTACTTTCCCAGGATCCTATGATCTGCTAGGAAGACTTGTAAAATTGAAATATCACCAATGGACTTTCTAGTGAAACTTGCTAAAATTGTAAAAACTTTTTAGCAAAAGTGAACTTTTGTAAGTAGCTTTTCAGCAAAATCACTGATATGAAGGAAAGAGTCTCAAAGGGAGAGAAAGAAACTGGGAAAAACTGTTCTTATCTATTGTCATGGTTGTAGAGTTAGGAAATAGATGAGATGAGGAAGTATAGGATACAATGTTAAGGCACTGCTTAGTTTGAATACATACTAATTTTTAACACTTCATATTTTCTCTCTTGTTTCTTTTCCTGCTTGGTGAGAAAGATAGGGGTAATGATACTGTCTTTCTGAAATTTTGAGGCCACTCAAGCTTCTCTCTGCTCTGCCTTACTGATAGAGAAACCTCAAACCAGCACCTTCTCAATGCACGTATATAATTTGGAATGTTTTGCTTCATGTAGAGCAGATGCTATGAAAAGGAGGATGCAAGGGGAAGGACTTGGTAGTTTCAGAGGAATTGTTCTTATAAGCAGACCTATAACATGAATAGTAATGTGTTTCTGAAGCTAGAATCTTGTCCCTGGGAAGTGCCGGGGACAGTATTTGAGTCTAGCTTTATAAAAAATGGGACTCGCATTACTTGCATGAAAAAGAATAATATTATGGATCTATTGAGAGAGGAAAAATGGTGAAAACCCCCTTTTTTCCAGATGGGAACTGATTACAGCAATTGGAAACACTGACTTCTAGATATACCCATGTAGAAAATGCTTCTGGTCATGTGAAGTTTATGCCACAAACCACTGACATCCAGGAAGGCCAAATCCAAGATCAGCCCTATGTTAACACACCAGTTATTTTGGATAGGAGAGAATACAGACATATGACTTAGGGAGAGGGATTTAGCTTTAGCTTTCCAGGTTTTTTGTACTCTTTGTTACTGACCACAGAAGGGGTTTGAGGCATGCATGAAATTGTTGTAACCAGCATACAGACAGAAAATTGTGGATTACACTTAACATACTGCATCTTAAGTAATTTGTGTATCAAGTTACTGTGTTATATTTTCATTATCAGCAGTATTTGTTTCATCTGGTGGAAATAATTACTATTTCATTCTAGAAAATGACATTTGAGCTTGAGACTTGCATTTTTATATGGTAAAGCTTTGTTATTCTTAAAATTTAGGGCCACCTGCTTCTTATGACAATATTATTCTTGCCAGACCATAAGGAGATGGAGCTGCCAAATTTAAGGGAGTAGTCATCTCCATTGCAAAGTCAATAGTCTCTAATGTTTCTAACTCTAAAGCAATAACTCTTTCACCTTCTAATAAATAAAAGTGCATTGGTGGGTGACTAAACTAGGTAGAATTACTTGTGGCAAGATTAAAGCAATAGAGTTTTAAGGATTTATTGGACTTCTGTATATTTCTTCTCTTTCTACTAGTACTCAGTTTACTTAAGAATAAAATATGCAAAGTGCTATGCAGCAACTTTTTAAATATTTCCTTAATGCTTTACTTGGTGTTGCTCTGCACCCCGGCAGATGTGAGTATTTCTTACGGGATGTTTGGTTAATTCTAAGATAATGTACTGAAGAGAGATGAACACTGTTCCTTTGCATGACTAAACTAAGACATTTCAATTTGCTCTAGTTGAGGGGGTAAAACCAGATGCAGACATGATCAGAAGGAATAGCTTTTGCTGAATGTGTTGACATGGATGACAAGAACTGCAAATACCCATGGAGGAGATCCATGAGAAGTTTTGCCTGGTCTCAACCCTAGGATTATATCCTCCTTGTGTACCCAGAAAGGAACATGTTCTGACAATAAGCAGGGGGAAGCCAATTAACAGCAACAGAAAGAGAAAAATCAAAGAAAAGAGAACTTACTGTGAGTTTCCAAAGTAATTTGATTGCTTCTGCCACATGCTTGGGGTGAGAAGAGCCTTTCTTTTATGTGTGATATGAGGTGGCACCTCTTGTGAGAAGCCATGTTTTGCTTGAGTTCTGAACTGGTGGATTGCATTCTGGCTGCTGTTTTGAAGAGATGCTGCCCTTAAAAAATGTGAAAGAGGCCTGGCAGCAGTGTAGGAAATCTATTGTGGAAAGCCTACAGGAATTACTGAAGAGTTAGAAGTCTCCTGGGTCTGTTTCTGACCTGTCTGGCACTTTCTGTGACCTCAGTTTTGTGCATTAGTAATTTTCTCTTTATTTTGTAAAAGAAGGAAAGGAGGTTTTGACTACAGATTAAAGGCTCATTTGTTGTTCAGTGTAAGGTTTTTAGCTTACGTGAATTCTTGCTTTAATAAGAGGATGATGAAGAAGGAGAGAGTAGATCCAGACCTTTTTATTTTGGGTTTCATATCAGTACCTGCTGCTTTTTACCTTTTCTTTTAAATTATTTCAGTCAGCTAAGTAGAAAACTTGCTTGAAGTTTTACTGTAAGGTCTCAGTCCCTAACCATTAATTAAATTATAGTTTATATTTTAGGTAAGGCAAGTCCTACATGGTTGAGGTAATTGCAATTATATTGCCCATAGTGATTAATTCTTTCTTCTGTGCTGAATCACGTGTTAGACCAGTGTGACAGGTTTTAATAACAACTTCCCCTTAATAGAAATTTTTGTAGCAATGAATGATCCTTTTGGAACATGGAAATAAGATTAATGGGCTAGTCTTGCACGCTGACTGTGGTACATTTCATTGAACTGAACAGCACCAGAAATTGAAGCAGACTTCAGTTTTCCTTGTCCTTGGAAGTCCTTTACTTTCAGGCAATGCTAAGTATTATAACTGTAGGGGAGGAATACTTGATGATAGCAGAATAATTTAGGTGCTTTATCAAAAGTTTGAGCAACGTGGTATTTTAAAAAAAGGAGTGGGTCTTGTTTTTAATTTCTTATGTTGCTCTGGGCTTTGCAGGGTTATTTACATAATGTGCTGTTACTTCGAGGGACTTCAGTTTTGGTTTGTATGGTTGTAAACATAATGATTAGTTTATGTAAGGGTCACACATCAGCTACTTTGTGACAACAAAGATAGGAATTTGTGAATTCCTACACAGTGACTGATGTGTATGTGTCTATGTTTTTTTTTCTCCAGAAGAGGGTAATATTCTTAGCAGAGGAGAATTGTTGCAATGTGCAGCACAGAATCTTGTTTTCTGTTCAGTGAAATATATTTTTCTCATGGCACTTAGTAAGTGGAGTTAATGTAACATGTACCAACTTTGGAAAAATGTGCAATTCCCTTTTTAACGGATTTTGTTTCACAATAAAAATCAACAAGGAGATGTTAACATATAGTAAGAAATATTTTTAAGGTTACTAAACGCTTTTTTTGTCTGTGTTTGATTTATTTGTTCCATGTTTCTTATGTATTTGTTTGATGTAGATGTAACAGTGAGAGTCTGCGTAAGATGCCAGAGCAGTGGCTCAGCTGTGTATTAGAAGAAATCAAGTCTTGTGATCCTTCATCCACACTGTGTGCAACCAGACGTAGTGCAGGAATTCCATTCTACATACAGGTACAAAATAATGTTGTTGCTTCTGTCTTAAATGTGTTCCCCAGAAGAGATGTAAAAGAATTAAAATAATATATTTATTTTTCTTACTTCAACCCCTTTTGATCAAACAGTTGTTTGTTCTTTTTTTATGTAGACTTTGATTGCCTTTGTGCAACTGAGAAGCCACTTTTCTTTAAACCATGTTTGGTACCTCAGTTCTGTGGATTCTTGGGGTTTTTGGCTTGAGATAGATTTGAATGGTGTTTTTAAAGTCTGAGTTTAGGCTCTGCTTTGTCACTGTAATAATCCTGGCAAATTCATAAATTAATTCACAGGTTAAGTAAGTCTTTGACCATGTAACTGTGCTTCTTCAGTGCAAAGCAGGAGAGTGGTGAAATATGAACAGATCTTCATAGAATTGTAAAATGATGGCCTGCAAAGAACTTGGGAAGTCCACTCAACATAATAAAGCATGAGTAATATTGTCACAATAATTGGCTTTGGACTGACAGGTTTGAGTGCAGTGAAGCGTAGGATGCTGAAGACTTCTGTCCATGCATGTGGGACTGTGCTATCCCACATTCTTCCTGCTCTGTGTTACTTGCAACTCCATAAATCCCAGCCTTTTTGGCTTCTGCTGAGTTCAGAACTGATGGCTGATCAGCTGGTTGGCATTGTTTTGTCTCTGCTTGAAGTGTCACCTCTTACTGAGTGCCCCACACTGGTGTGCAGCAGCTCATCCATCCTTGTGCGGTCAGCCACTGCAGAGTTGGTCTTGCAGATTATGTTTATCTGTTTTCATTCCTTGTCTCCTTAAAGCAGTCGTGTTTGCTTCCCTTAAATTAACCTCCATGATTTTGATTTTCAACTAGTTTTCTGAGACGGGAGTCCAAGATTAACTACACGATTTGTAACTTTCTCCTCTCTCTGAAGTATGGTCTCAAGCATGTTCCAAGAATCTGAGGGACTGCTGGGAGCAAGCTCTCCCTGCCAGAATAATTCGTCTTGCTTGTTTTCCACTTTGAGTTTGCCCTGAGAAAGTTGAGGCAGCCAGCTTCTGTCTGACCTCTTCTATGTCAGTCACAGCTTGCTCCTGGCTTTGTTACATGTGTGTGTGCTAGACAGTAGAGATCAGAAGTAGGGCATTGGTTTTGGAGACACTTTTGCTGTTAAATTTCAGCTGTTAAATATCTTTCTTGTCTTATATCTGTAAGTTGTCTGCAGATGAAATTGGTGACTTCATGTTTCTCCATTCACACCACACAGTTTGAATCCAATGGGCATTATCCAGAGTTCATCCTGAGAATGTGAAGAAACAAACATGTTTGAATCAGTTTTTCATGTGAAAGCTACACTAGTGTAAGGACCTAGTGGTATCCCATTGCAGAAAATGTGTATAGTCTGCAGTTGGCTTATATTACTGGTCCATATTTTTCATAAGCAGGTCAGATGCTTCTTTTTTGACAGCTCTGGAAGAGTACAAAGTTAGTCTAGTCAATTAATGAGAAAGCTTGACATTAACATTGGAATTAGTCTGAAATAATGTTACTTTCAAATTGTAATTTTACAGTAAAGAGAGGCAATAGTGTTCTTTTGGAGTAGTTTTGAATGTACCCATACCACTCAGTAAAATGAATTAAACCTCAAATAGCATCTTGCATTTAGATGATAAAATGCAAGTTGTAACGTATCCTTACAGTACTGAAAGAAAATTACTGCATTAATGCATAAAATGGAGACACAGCATGGTCTCTTTGCAATCTACATCCTGTAATGTGGGGTTTTTTTTACTAAAACACATCTATTTTAGGGATAATACATAATTTTTAAGGTTATGAGCATTTCATAACCTCTTCCAAATAGAAATGTTATTGCTTCATAGTACAAAGGTGTACCTTCAATTAGTGGATGAGAAAATGGTGGGAAAATCTTGAGTTTCAGCTTTAACGTTTTTAGGGTATGAAATTTTAGTCTTCAGTTCACTCTCCTTTACTTTATACTCCATGATCACCTTTTTTTTTTTCTCCTCTGTGCTCTCTGTTTCTCCTGTCATTAAACGTACTGATAAACTGACAGTGACTACACCTGGATTTCTGCCTAACCTCTATACTTCATTTGGCTTGCAGCTGATCCATTTAGTTCTTACTGATTCTGAACAGACTCTAGGTCCCAAAGCACAAATGGATAATAATTTTTTATTAGAAATAAGTGATTTATGATTATCCATTAATACTGACATGGACAAATTCACCAAGAGCTCCAGTCCTGAATTTTAGATTACTTTTAAATTAGAGTATTTTCATCTCAGCTGGATGTCCCACCCACTGAACTATAATTTGGAGATGGATGCATCTCTTCTCTCTTTTCAAAAATGTGCTGTTTGTGTTATCTTGTTTTGCAAGCTAGAACTTATTCTTTGGCCAGCCCTTATCATCTTAAATATGTATGTTACTAAACAAAAAAAAAAGGCCATACTAGGAAATACAAGTTTGTATAACATGGCAGATACTTTCCCTGTCATAAATATAATGTTTTTGATCTGTGAAAAATTATTATCTTTTGTATGCAAGCAAGTTTCTTAGGCAAATAAATAGTGCATGAGCAACTAGTCAAAACTAGTAGTTCTCCTACTGTAAATGCTGAATGCTCATGAATGCTGAAAAGCTTTGAATGAAGCTAAGGGTTGAAACTGAAGCTTCTTGCAAATTTTTCATTAGTCCTTGTGTATGGTCAGAAGCTAGGCTGTGTTATGGTAGACATGGGGATGTGGAGCAGAACTGGTAGTGAAGAGAAATAGCTAGAAACACCTGATTTTTCTTTTTTCTTTTTTTTCTCTTTTACTTTATCTAGGCTTTGTTAGCATCAGAACCAAAGAAGGGCAAAACAGATTTGCTGAAAATGGCAATGAAGGAACTGATTTCTTTGGCTACACCTTTGAATGAATCATTAAGTGTAATTCCACAGGTAAAATGCAGCCTCTCATCAAAAGGCAAATGTTGATGACATGTTTGCAGTACTTCAAACAGTTAAGGAAAGCCTGTGTTTTTAATAAGGACATTCTGATTTTAATATCTGTAGCTGGATTTTAAAATATATTTGTACATGCAGAGGTTATGAAGTTGCTGGCATTTGCAATCTGTATAAGATACTAAAAAATGGATTGGGCATAATTTCATAATTTTTTTCTGTTACAGGAAATGCAGTTATATACGGTCAGTTTACTGCCTGTAGTATTTCTGAATAAATAGATAAGTAACTTCTTTTTACAAGAAAATAAACAAGCAGGCTTTTGTTTACATTTAGAGTATATAAATGAGTTATTTATGCATAAATCATACTGTATGCAGTAAATCACTACATGAAAAGTGATTTGTAAAACTTACATGCATTTAGAATACTAAAACATATTTTAAAGGCAAGACCCTTATCTTCAAAATGTTGTTATCAAATACTTAATCTTTCTGTTTGTAAGTGCAAGGCATAATTTGTTGACAATACATAGAAGTATGTCCTAATGGCTCTGCTGGATCTTCTGCTACTGTGAATTTATGTAGTCTTGTCAAAGTCTGTGAAGCTACACGAGTTACCGCCTTCCCTTACAGAGAGAAGAGAAATATCAGAAAATGCTCTATATGGAGTAACAAGTCTGGCTGTCAGTTTTAGCTTAGTACTGTCCTCCTGTGAGTTGTAGTTTATTTTTTCTCACAGTATCTACAGTGTGTCAAGAATGTTGGAAAAGATGATTCTAAACTTCAAAAGTTATTTTTACAGCCATGATAAGCTAAGGAAAAAAGAATGTTGGCCTTCACTTGCAATTCCTGCACTAGAGTTGTTAGAGGAATATATATTTAAATAGTAAATGTTTTTACATTTTGGTGTATTTTTTTAGTAGCAGTATTCTATTTAACATGGAAATAAAGTGCTGTAAATGTTTATATAGATTATTTTTTGCTTTGCATGTTCGCTGCTGTATTTACATGTATTAAATCTAAGATATCTTCTTAAGAATCTGTATTTTTATTGCATTTCTTCTACCACCACAGGTTCATGCTTTAAATATCCTCCGGGCACTGTATAGGGACACACGTTTAGGTGAAAACATCATGCCTTATGTTGCAGATGGGATAAAAGCATCAGTTCTAGGGTTTATGTCACCTGTCTGGGCAGTAAGTTAGTTCTTAATTTTGCTTCTCTAATTTAATAGCATATAGAGTGGTGCTGTTCAGTGAAGCTTTGGTTATGTTTATAAATGGCAGTGTCACAATTTCTGGAATGTAACATGGTGTAATATTTCAAGGTACAGTGAAAAATAATGTAGATCTGAAAAAAAAGTCATAGTTTTCGTCTTTTTTTTTGTTTTTGTTTAATTTTTCTTAAAGTGAAGTGCTGATACTGACAAAAAAGTAGGGACAAAGGTTAGCTTATAGGTAAAAATATATGTGGCTTTTAAATTTGGAGTCAGTGCACCCAGCCAGTAAGGCATGCATTTGCATTCATTCTCACTGTCACTTTGCTCTTCAATAAAAGATTCTATTTGGCAAATTCAGTACAATGTTTCATGATCTTCTGTGCATAAGGGTGAAAGCTTTGAACCACTGGAAACCTGGATGTCTGTCTTATATTGAAGACAGATATCTCCAAAGAGCCTAAGCTTTCTATTAGTATCATCCTGATTGGAAAGATGCTCTGAGTTAATTGTTTCCATGTGCTGACCCCTGAACAGGAGACATGTCTTCCACTTGGCTGTTCTTTTTCACTGTATATTAGTGGTTGTATTTTTTAAAAAAGTACATTTTAAGGGGATTTTTGAAGCATAGTTCATATTTTTTTCTATTTTCCTTTAGGTAAGAAATTCATCTACGCTTCTTTTTAGTGCTCTGATTACAAGAATTTTTGGTGTTAAAAGAGGGAAAGATGAAAATTCCAAAAAAAATAGGTAAGCTTCACTTTGTTACCAATTGTAAGTTTGCAAAACATGACCTTAGCCAACAACAATTTGAAAATGTTGCTTGCTTTATGGGTATATTTGAATCATGATGCTACAAAAACATCTAGCTCTTCTTAAAGTGTGCTGCCAAGAAATAAGTGGTAGGGCCAAAAATACCTGCTGTTAAACACAGAGCTATTTTGTGGTCATGTGCCATTTCACAGAAAGGGAATGTTGCTGAGAGGTTTTGCTACCAATGGCTCTTCCAAATGCCCAGTGGCTCTTCTGGTCACAAACTAGCCCTATAGCTCTTGACAGCAAAGAGACGGAAGAAAGAGAAGGGGAACAGTGGTTACATGTGTGTTTACATCCCTCTAAAGCAGACTTAAGAGTTAATTTCACCCCTACTAATTTGAGATTTTTTTTTCTTTAGTGTTCTTACTCTAGAACACTTTCATATATCTTTCCTTTACGCTCCAAAAATTGCAGCTTGCAAAGCAATTTCTCTTCCAAGGGATTCTGCCCTTGGAGTCTGTAGTCCAGCTTCAAATCTCCTACTGTTTCACTTTCTTACGTAAACCCTATTCTCCTCTAACTCCTAAAACTCCCCAGTTCTGAGCACTCTTGTTGCTTTGTGCCTTCCAGTTAGTGCACAAGTACCCCCATGTTTTCTTTGGCCTTCAGCTGTTTCCTTTAGCTTTTGCACCAAGCGAAGCATGACCATGCCCTGTGCTCTGTAACTGAGGTTTCTGCTTTAGTGGAGATGTGAAAATAACCCTGGATGCAGAGTAAACTCATTAAAAAATACTCCTGGGTAAGCCTGTGGGGCCATAGAGTGGTCACGGTATGGATATTGTGGTAACCATTTCAGAAATTCCTAATGGTTTTCCACATCACAGGCAAGGTATGCAATTTCTGAAAGAGGGCTATTGTTACAATTTACCTTTAAAAATTCCACTTTTTTTTTTTTACTGATTATATAGAGGTTCCTTACTGCTGATCTGTGTAGCTAATATAATTTTCCTGCATATTATGAAAATCTGGATATTCGAGGATGATACCAGTCTTTCATCTTTTAGATATTAGGTAGGTGCCATTTTAGCTGTTCGAAATAATTGATTTCAGGTGTCACTTGAACAAGTTAGTTAATACTCATGTGTGAACATGAGGAAGAAGTACAGGTGGGAGACTGGAGGGAGATTTCCCTTGGAAAATAACTCTTCCCCCCAAAATAAAATGAAATGTTAGCTCCCCTACTGCATGCAATTATTCCTGCTTTGTCATAAACCCAAATTGCTTCTTGCCCAAACCTGGAGCTCACTCCCATAATAACCCCTGAAACCCAAGCAGAACAATAAAAAGTGTTTTTTATTTCTTGGCTGTTCACATTGGTTTTGTAACAGCATTTAAAGTTGGGTTTTTTTCTTTAATTTCTGTATTGAACGTTTAGTGAAGGAGGAACACAGCTCAGCTTTTTTAAGCTCGTATCCTTGGGGAGAACTTTGCACTGACTTCTGCAGTGGGAAGGCAAACTCACTTCTCAAATGGATGCAGCGTGATGACATATGGAATCTTGAGATTTGGTATTTGTAAAGTTGCATTTGAGCATCTGTTGGGGAGGGGAGATACCAGAATGAAGGAAAGGAATTGTTTACATAGCTGAATTAAATTTATTAATAACAATGTTAATTTTTATGTGACTGGTACTGTTGACTTGCTCCTCTGAACCTTTTTGTTTACAGTAGTCATAGTCATTTTGACCAAAAGAAGTTAAAGCTGGCCTGGCTTTCTTCATCTTTTCATTTTACAGTTTTGCATTAAACATTGCTTGTTGTCACTTTTACTGCTTCCTGCATGTAGTTGTCAATACCATGAAACAGGGAATGAGGAGACAGATCACTGAGATACAGAAGGTATGAAAACAGAGACAGAGATTTAATTTCTACCTGCTGTATCTACAGGAGAACCGTTCTGATGGGTGTAAGGTGGGTTGTGTTTGGGAAGAGATTAGGTCTATTTCCGTGGTTTTGCACCACAAGGTGTCACCGTTGCTGCGCAGCTCCCTGCAGCCACATCCCTGGGGGGCAGCTGTGCTTGGGCACTTCGGGAGCTCTAAACTGGTTTTGTTGAGTGTTTTGCCGGAACAGAATTCATATCATTAAAACAAAGAAATTTTTCCCCCCACTTTGTAATTTGGCAATTTACTTCAAAAGCACTGGAATTTTAGCAGCTTGCATCGATAGGAACTTGTGTGAAAGTCATCTGGGTTTGAGCTGCTTGTTCTGTTGTGTTCAGGATGTTCTGTTTGTGTTAAGGGAGCACTCTGTCCGAAGATCACCTCTCTGATGCTGCCATTAGGACACTGCATAGGTTTCCAGTTTTTCTGATTTTAGATTTGGGATTTAAATCTGTCTCTTCTCTGTCAGCTGATTTATTATAGACATCTTTCTAAAAAAGGGTGGACTTTCTGACTGTTTTCTCAAGAAAAGTTCCTATGAAACTGATAAAATTGGGGTGGTGGAGGGTTTGTGTGGACTTTCAGAAGAAAGCTTTCCTAGAACATTTAAGTATCGATGCATCTTTTTAACTTTAGCATGGACAGAAAAATGTTGAATTGGGAAATTAATACATTAAAAATAACATCTGTGTGCAGCTCTTGCAAGTAGAAGAGAGAGAAGTTGTGTGAAGACTGTTTATAGTGGTCCATGCAACTATCGAGACTGAACTTTCTAGTGAAGTTTTCTGTTTCTAATTTTCTCTGAGATTTTGCTTTCTGAGAAAGGCTGTATGAATACTTCTGACACTTGCTGTCAGTGTAAGTGTCTGTACATATGTGTGTGTGTTTGGCAAAGTGATACTCTGAAATTCAGAGAATTTACACTTGAAAAATGGTCCTCTACCTGTGAAGGGTTTAGTTGAGGTTTTGTATACTTGATTGGGTAATACAGTTTTCTTAAATGTATGGTAACTTGAAATCTACAAGACTTGGAATGAGATTCTAACCACATAAAAACAAAATAGTGAGGAAGGGTTAGAAAGAATTCCCTGCAATGTGCCCATTGATATTTGTTTGCAGAATGTGTGCCCTGCAAGTGGATACATCATGGTGTACTTTAGAGAAAATAACCACCCTTCTCTGAGCCCTTCACAGCACAGGTGTTTGTTAGTATAGCCAGTCATTTCATGTTTGCGGGATGCCAGGACTGCATCCTAATTTTGCCTAGCTACCGCAATTTCAGCTGGGAGTTGTCTCAGCCCCACTGCTGTTCAGCACTTGACCTGTGCACTGGGGCCTTCCCTCCACCCTGGCAGTGGCTCTGAAGAGGGAGCTGCCGTGGCCCTGGCCCCCAGGCCTATCCTATCCCAGGCTGGCTGCTCTGGAATCATAGAATGGCTTGGGGTGTGGGTTGGAAGGGAGCTTAAAGACCACCTAGTTCCCACACCCCTGCCATGGGCAGGGACGTCTTCCACTGGACTAGGCTGCTCATCCAACCTGGCTTTCCCTGTTCTTACTGCAAAGTTGAGGGTTCAGCACTTCTCAGAAAGTGATTGGCTGTACACTTGAAGGCCACTGAGTAAAGTCAAATTAACACTTAAAAACACCAAGTTGTTTTTTTCCTCCTAGATTGTATCCTCTTTCTTTAACATTAAGGATTTATATGAATACTAAGGTTTTTAAGACCATAAAGAATTGCATTTTACACTGGAAATTGAGTGTTCCCAGAATATTATCCTTAAGTGAATCTGGTATTATTTTCCTTTTCTGTAAGCTAGTCTTGAGTTGTATCTTAAATTACATGGAATAACCATAAGTACATGATTCCTGTTGAATGTTCCTTTCCTGCTAGGCTAACACTTCCAGTATTTCTAACTAAACAGCTGAAAAATCTGTCTTACATAAATTGTGTTTTGTCAGTCTTAACAGCAAGTTTATTAGATATTTACAGCCAATTGTACGAGGCTCTAATAGGACTTCAGAGATGGGTCTGTGTTGCCCATAGGAGTGGCCAGTACCATTTTGGGATCAGCGAAAACAAACTTTGGTGGTACTAATGTGGTCAAGCTATAGTGGCACATCAGTGTTGTGAAATGAGATGGCCCTCAGAGGAGTTTTGCTGGAGGTGGTACTTGGATTGGTACAAAGCTCGGTGCTGAGTTGGAGACCCAGCCCTGGCAGAAGTCCTGTGTGCCAGCTGAGGTACAGCTACGTGTGAGGGGATGCAGGCTGCAGCGATGGGTCCAGGAAGAGCAGTGGTGAGGCAGCAGAGAGTGCTGAGCCTCTTGTGCCCGCTCCAGCAGGGAAACACGAGTGCAGCTTGAGTCACAAAACTGGCCTCTGAGCTCTCTGCCTCTTGGACTGCATGCTGTGGAGAGAAGGGTTGGGATTGCTTTATCTTGGATCTTGTTAGTGATTCTCTAGTGGATTTTCTCTGGCAACCTTGGCCTGTTGCAGCTTTTCAGTTGAAATGTTGTGTCAGTGACAGGTTTCATGAGATGACTGAGCCATTTAAATGCTTCTGGTCCTTTTCCTCTAGCTCCTTCTGTGTCAGCTTTTGCAGCCTGTTCCCTCCATGCCGCCTTAGTTGTTCAGTGAGTACTTGTGAAGCAGTTGTGAAGGATTTGGTGCAGTACATTGCCTTTTGAGGGGGTTGTTTTTGTTAAGAAAAAAGTCCCTTCCCCTTACATCTGCCAAAAATAGGCCATGTTTTTTGTTTTTAATGCTCTGACTCTCTTTTATTTATTTGGCTTTGACAGATTTAGGAGACCTAATCTCAGAATTGTCTCAAGAAAGCATGCAAAAGTTCAGACTGACTCAGATAACCGTTACAGCTTTTACTGATTAACAGTTCAACAACAATATGGTTGTTTAAACATAGTTTTGAACAAGCTTCCTAAGTGCCTTACAATAAGAAAAATGATAGTAAGGTGCTATTAACTTATAAATTGAAGGTAAAATTTATGAAAGTTGTGTGCAGAAAGAGAAACAGATTGAAAACAAGCTCCTAAACAAATCTGTTTCCCTCTGTGTTACTGCTTCAATTACTCTGTTTTGTAAGTCTAATCTAAAACTATCTAATATTCGCTGTAACAGAAAGTATGGACTGTCCTCTTTGAGGCTGAGGATGCTGTCTGTCTATATAAATTTCTGCAGATTTTAGGAACACTGTGTCTTTTAGATAAAATGCCTGAAATCTACAGAACCACTTTTACTTCAAGATATTATCTTGTATATACAGAGACAGAAAAACAATAACCCACATAAACCACAATCACATTTTTGAGGCCTAAAAACACAAATCACTGGTGTGCTAATGTGTATCTGTCCTCTTCTGAACAGGGAGTATCTTCATAATGTCCTGTCTTAAGTCAGCACCAGAAAATAGATGAATGTGGTGAAGTGACATGAATGAAAGATTACCCAAAATGAAACAGCCTACAAATATATGTGCTGGCGAGAGGTCCATTTGTTTCTTTTAAATAAATCAGGTGCAAGATGTTAATGTTTGTTCCTACCAGGTGAATAAAATGCATTCCATGAAACAAAAATAAATGTGAACTAACCACACGAGTAGGTAATTTAGTTTCTGCTGTAGTGATAAAAGTTTTCCTTAATATGAATAGATGTATTTATTCAGTTTTGACCTGTGCATAATGTACATATCCCTAATTCATTAACTTCACTCTAATAATTAGAAAGCAGGTACTCTTCACAGAACACTCCTAGACAGAGAGGAAGTGTGGCTTATTTGGAGGTAAAATTTACCATGCTAAATTGTGGCAAGAGATTGAAGATGATAGTGTTATAGGCAGTGGTTGAACAGAGTTCTTGGAGACTTTCTAGAGATACATACATATATATCTCTTAATTGTATTTAAATTTGTGTATGTACGTATGCACACCTCAACTTTCTAAAAAAAGTGTGTTAAAAGCAATTCTGTATAAAATATTTTAAACTATGTTTTAGGGATAATTTTATTTACACGTATGTATTGATACGTATATAGAGGTACATTTGTCTATGCATGTCAAAGCTGAGTGATTGTTAATATGTTGATATTGGTGCCAAGTTGTATCGCATGTTGGCTTTAAATGTTGTTCCCCTCTTTTTATTCTGGACCTATTGTATGCTTACTTCTCTTCCTAGCATAGCAGCAGAAGTGTTCTTGGAAAAGTGCACTTCACAAGTCATTTCAGTGAGCTGTATGTTGCATAATTTTTCCTCTGTCACACTTTTCGTGATGTATTTGTTCTGTGCAGGTGCTCTTTCTATACCTGACTACACAAAGAGTGCCATAAATAGCAAAACAAGAGGTATAAAGAAACTCCGACTTAAGAGATCAAAGCAAGCCAGCCCATGCAGTCCTTTGGAAATCTTGGCTAGCTCTCTTGTAAATAAAAATGCTTCTAAAGCAGGAGGTATTTAAACTACTGTATTTATACAGGTCTTGATTGGCAGTTCAGTTATTAACCTCATAAAAACACAGCAACGTAAACTAATAAGAATGTTTATTCTAGCACTTCTATCTGAAGGAAAATGAAAACCAAGATATAGTGGCATATTCTTAGTTCCTTTTAAGTATTTATTTTAGGCCTGTGTAGCATAAAGGAATGTTTTTTCAAGTCAGTGAACTTAAACTATTTTGCTTACTGTTCTGGGATGTAAGTATTTTCTTATTCCTGACAAAACAAGTGTTAGATTTATTGAAGGTACAGAGTCACCACATCTTTAATAGAGGTCCAAACCCCACATCTTTATAATAATTCTTTTCCCTTCATAGTGTGTTTTATTTCATGTGGGGGGAAAAGGAAATTTGAATTGTGTTTTGTAACTAATTTGACGAGTTTACAGAAAAGTTGTGCCTTTGCAAAACTGAAGAGGTGTCCTGTATTGTGTTAGGTGTAGAAAAACAAGTATGCAATAATCATCTATATGCTTCCTCTTTGTCTTATTAGCTGATACACTACACTGGGTTTTTAGCTGATTTTTTCCAGGCCTCCTGCAAAATTACATGGCTGTCTTGTCTTCTGTGGCAGTGCTAAAATTTTCTTATGCATGTGAAATACTCTCTTGAAAGCAGTTTGTCATGAGTCCTGAGACAGTATGTGATTTCAGGAATTTAACTCATACCTTTCTTTAAAATTAATAAATTTAATTTTTATAAATTAAAATTTATATACAATCTCTATTTCTAAAGCAACTTGCCTGTTGCTATTGTCTCTGTCTTTTGGTAAAAGGATAATGATGATTCTCTGGTTGTCCTCCAGAAGGCCTGCTAATAAAGAGCTTTCATAAATACTTATTTCTTTCTGAATTAAATGAAATTTTAAGTTGTTATTTTTATTTCACATCAAGCTAGTATTTTAAATACTTGTGCACATTGTGGGAAAAAACCCCCACCTTTGTGCTGAATGGAAGACTTAGTAAACTTAATAAAAAACTGTTAAATCTCAATTCTGTTGTTCAGAGCATTAACTACTGTCTATTGTAACTGCAGTAGCTAGTGATGGCCAGCAAATGCAGAAAGACAATAGAAACATTGATCTGTTAAGATGACAAGGTTAAAACTATGATGCCAGAGTGAGAAGTAGCTACATGGAACCATACAAACTGTAAAAGGATCTCTTTTTTCTGTTTCCTTGTTTCTCATTCAAACTATGACTGCTAGCAGTACTGGTCAGCAGTGTCTTTGGATGAGTTAAAACCTCTGAGGATGGTCATTTCACAACTACTCCTCTTGCCCAATTTAAAACTTCCAAGCTATGATTTGTGACCATTAGTCCTTTCTGTACCATCTGCAACTACTGCAGGATGATTAGCTCTCTAGTCTTTGATTCCTTCGAGTGGTTGTAGGCTGCTGTTAGATCTACCTGGACTTCCTCTTTGTCAAACAGAGCAAATGGGGCTTCTTCAGCTTCTGACAGGGCAGGTACTTTAGGCCCTGTCCCTTTTCAGCTGTTTTCTGGACCCTCTCCTGTGTATTCTACCCTCTTCTGAACTTGGCAACCCAACTGGGTGCACGATTTCATGTGCAGCCTCACTGCTTGATCTGCTGCTTAATTTGTCCTAATGAACATAGTCCAGTATATAGTTTGTCCTTTTGCAGTGACAATGTGCTTGGCATTCACGGTAACCTCTACTTTTTTCCCATGGTACCGTTGGTTTCTGAGCCAGTTTGTTATTCACCAGTAATGATAACACAGGGTTATTCAGGGCTATTCAGCCCAGGTGCAAAAATCTTGTCTTTCTGTTAGCCCAAGCCTCAGGTTTCTCAAGGTCTGTCTAGACTGAACTTCTACTGTTTGGTGTTTGATCCATTCCCCTTGATTCACTGCTGTCTACAGATCTGCAGAGGATGCTTTCTAGCTGGTCAGCCAAGTTACTGATAAAATGTTGAGGGCTGTGATGGCCCCAGAATTGACCTGTGGAGTGTTCTGCCGGTTACCAACCAACAACCAAACACTGAAGCATTGATACCTGTTGGGCCTGGTGGTCCTGCCCAAATGCTTTGTTTATCCTAGCTGCACTGCCTCAGTTTCCAAATGAGAAATATGAGCAGAGCTGAACCTGTTTGGCAAGTGTAGCATTTTCTAGTCATTTTAAAAGGTTTTTTTCTTGAATGAAAATGTAGTTTAACTGCTTTACCTGGGAAATAAGAACAGACTCCAAAGCTCACCAGGTTCTTGGATTCTCTGTGCATTTATGGACAAGTTTCTTTAGGTTGATTTCTCTGTTACTTCTTCTTGTACATGAGACTGAAACTTGGCAAGTTGGAGCCTTTCGGCAGTGTCTACACTCTCTTCCCAAACTCCAGTTATAGTACTTGCTTTGGAATTTGAAAATTACCTCCTTGAACTTGCAGTAATGTAGTCATTTTTGGATAAATTTAAGATTGTACTTCTCTTAAATGTTCAGGCTGGAGAAGAGGAGACTGAAGGGAGACCTCACTGCAGTTACAGGTTCATCATGAGGGGAAGAGAAGGGGCAGACACTGATCTCTGTGATGACCAGTGACAGGACCTGAGGGAATGGCCTGAAGTTGTCAGGGTGGTTTAGGTTGGATATTAGAAGAAGGTGGAAGGTGGTTGGGTACTGGAACAGGGTCCTCAGGGAAGTGGTCACAGCACCAAACCTGACAGAGTTCAAGAAGCATTTGGATGACACTCTCAAGCATACGGTGTGATTCTCGGGGATGGTCCTGTGCAGGGCCAAGAGTTGGACTTGATGATATTGGTGAGACCCTTCCAACTCAGCATATTCTATGATTCTGTCATAATACTGGTCCCAACAATCAATTAGGTACACCAGTAACTCACTTGAAACGTGTTCTTTTTGGGCCTTTCTTTAAGTCCTGTTCCTTCTCTAACTTAGCCATTTTTAGCATACCCTAATTGCAGTGTGTATCACTGTGTATATATATATATACTGCAGTATTTTACTGTCACTCATATTGATTACCCTGGAGTTTAATCCGTTAACCCTAAAAATGTGGCCCTTGTTTAGACATTTCCTGAGACTGTTCTAGGATGTTGTCTGTTTCTGTTGTGTTCTCTGTCTTACAGAAAGGCCGTGGGGGCATATGAAAACTGGATGCCTGAGCTGGAGCTGCCCTATTTTTTTACTTTGAAGCAAATTTTTAGTGTAAAATATGCAGATGTCAATCATTTAATTTGTTTCAACAATGTTTAGGAAACTAGAGACTAGAACTCTTGTATTTCCTTTGTCTAGAAATAGTGCTATTGTTCTTGAATAAGGTCTAGGTTAGGTTGGCACAGTCTAGTTTCTAATATTTTTGTATGTTGCATGTCATTTTGTCTATCTTGTTCCTTTATCTGTAACTGTTCTCCTTTTCAAGTGTATTTTTCCCCTAAATTTCCATCTATTCTTGAGGCCAGAAAAAGTGTCTTTAGTTTTATGAATCATTCTTCTTACTTGCACTGCTGAATAATTTAAAATGTTACAAATTTGTTTCCTTATTGTATAATATTGTGCTTTCTTGCTGTGTTCTAAAATCCAAGATAACTCACCCTTTGAGTTGCTGCCCTCAGAAGATTGTCTCCAAATCTCACGTATGCTATACTCAAACATGAACATATTTACTGCAAATGTTCTTTAACATGTCAGTTACTAAAACCAGCCTACAAGGTTATAAAGCTTCATTCTTCTGAAAAACAAATGAAAGAACAGAAGCAGGTAATCTTTGACACATGTCGCAGTAAAATGATGCATATGCCCCAGTGTCACAGCAGGATTTTAATCTCCTGAAGGATTCTTTTAAATGTACAGTACAGCTTTAAAAAGAACACTGCAACATCCATAGTTTTATTCTTAAATGTATTTTTTAAAATGCAGAAGTTGGCACACTTGCTATGCATAAAGATGAAATATTTATTTAGAAAGACAATAGTTACATAAGCAGAGATCCTGCCCCTTGCATTATGTAGCATCAAATTGCTACTGGGACCAACATACTGTATAATGACCAGAGATGTCAGAGGTTTCAGCAGCATTTATGAAGAAGTTTGATGGTAATTAGTATCTACACAAGCAAAACAGATTGAATGTAAACTTTTAGGTGTGTGATTCTTAACTTAAGCCATTCCAGGTTCTACTCTGAAATGTGATAAAGTCAAAGAACTGGTGTTAGGTTAGTGGAAGTATAGTATAGTAAGGGCTTCTGGATTCGGTTATTTCTAAAAAAAGTAAAACTGATTTTTTTACGTGTTTTCTGAAGAAGCATTATCAACACTTTTTAAGAATGATACATAGTTTACTTAGACTTTTCCATGAAGTTTTAGAGATATACAATCTGCTTGGAGTTACTTTTTTTTTTTTTTAATTTCTACTCCTATCTCTAATCATGTTTTTTTTGGAACTTTACTTTGATTCACACTTGTATTTTGAATGTTTATTGCTGGAAATTAAATCCTGACCTTTGTATCATCACATGCCTTCAAAATAACTTCTTGCTAATTTGTATGAACTCTCTATTCTGTGAAAGATTTTTCATTTCCATGCTTTTTTCTGCTCCAGAGTCTACTTAAGAGAGGGAATTTGACCCAGGGGGATGCAGAGAATTCTTAGGAGTGGTGGATGTTACTTGATTCTGTATGACATGAGTATCTCTGTATTACTGTTTTTTGTTAATGGAACATCTTTTCAGGTGGGAAACCTGAGTGAAAATGGAAAAGAAACTCATGTGTGTCTCTCTACGTAAACACTCTTTGTTGGTCTGTCTTCTGAGTGCTGAAACATGACTGCTGCTAGCCATCAAAATAAAACCTTTAGTGAATGGGCTGTACTCTGATACCAGGCTTTTATGCAGAATTGCTTGCATATGAAGAAGCTTTAACATTGCTAACCTGCAAAGTATTACATCTTCCTGTTTATGTACTGCAGTATTCTGCATGTATTCAATTTTACAAATTATTTACACATTTAGGAGTATATGAGTGCTCTCATTAGTTTCTCTCTCAGCCTTTCTACATCAAGCATCATTTTAATTATGTACTTGAATGACATTTTCCACTGGGGACAGGGATTCTATTATAAGTATAATCAGCCCCCTGATAACTTCACTGTTTCATTGCTGTACTTCCTCTTTCAATAAATAACCTTCCACTAGTTCAATGCTTAGGTCTCAGTAACACCATTTGAAATTCTGGATTGTGAAATTGTGCTCCTTTGAGTTACTAGCAGAAAAAAAGAAAATATTGTTACAGAGTCTGTGGTTGAACATACTGTCAAAGAGGAGATCTGAAGCAATATAAAAATAGTTTCAGCTGGACATGGGGAAAAATACTAGTATCTTAAGTCTCTTCTCAGTTACTTCTCTTAAATGTGTTTTCGGGTGAGTAGATGTAAAATCTTGTGATCTACAAAATATCTGGCCTAAGAATTTAATTATGGTAGCTGTGTTGCCAAAAATCTGTGTTTGAACTATGTCAGTGACTAATGGGGAGATAGTTATCTATATTTTTAATTTAATTCTGTCATTCCATGTCAGATATATTTTAGAATAGGAGAAAAAAGTTTGTTTCATGAAAACTTTAGCAGTAGCTTTTGGTTTATTTCAGTCCACTTTTACTTGGTTTATTCCTTTGTAGGTATATCAGGGACTTATCTCTTTTTAAAGATATGGATTAATTATGAAGTCTAACTCACATTTGTGTGTGTATGTACATGCATGACTCTGTTCATATCAGTAACATGCATGAGGCAAATCTTGAAGTGCTCATTTTTCAAAGTAGTACAGTTTATGGTGAAATTAATAAAAAGTATGTGGCTTAGTGTCATGAACATTTTTTGAAAAGCAGAACTGTTACTGTTTTTGTTGTTCCAGTGTCAGTAACAGTACACAAATACTTGTCTGAACCTAATAATGTTTACATGTTTCCAGGAGCAAAACACTTAATCATTAATCAAAAATAGAGCAGCTAAATACCTCAGTTTTATTCTGTTTGGCTGTTGTGGTTTCTGCTTATTCCCTGTTGCACGTTTCCCTGCCTTTCCATCCCCAGGTGGTGGATTCACACTTAAATTGGTGCTCTGTATTTGCATTTTGCATCTCTTCCACCGATGTGTAAGTCTCTCTTGTTTCCTCACTGAACTTAGAGGCCCTGTAAGAGTCTGCTCAGGCAGTTGTCTTTCTGATAGTGCCTGTGGACATTTTTGTGCAGATACTGCTGATCAATTTCTTTGGTTGAGCTGCCTTCTCCCCACATGTAAGCTGTGGAGCAGTTAACCAAGTGGGAGATTATGTGTGTTACCCACTTCAGCAGTTATGATTTTCTTTTCCTTTCCTTTCAAAAAGATTCATGAAACCATACTATTTACAAAGAATTTTGAGACTTTAAGGCTATCCAATTCTGTTACTTAATATTGATTCTAGTGTGGCTGCTGATTTTTTTTTTAATACGTTAGAAATGGACCTGTTAAAAGTACTTGTTGTACGAGATGCTACTTGTATATGGTCCTCTCTTAAACCTCTATCCAACGGGCATCTGTTCCATAAGAGTCTTAACTCCAGTTCCGCTTTTGCTTGATGCATTCTGTGGCACAAGAGGTGCAGGTGTCACAGCATTTTCTGATTTTTTTTTTTTTCAACTGAGTTCATAATGTTTTACATATGGAAACTCAGTATGATGGGCTGTTTGACTTGATAAACTTAGATCTTAAGTCTTGTGCTGCGTCTGGCTTTGCATCTTCAGTTTGCTACACAATGTATGTGCAAAAAATTGAAGTTGTTTTGAAGAAGCTTTTAGAAGAAATTATATGAATGTCTTCTGCTTAAATAACCAGGGATTATCAGTGTCGAGGTATTTAAACTGTCCTCATTAGTGCTTCAATTTATAGTCATTCATGGTTTGAACATTTCCATCTAACTTTTTAACTGAAGTCTTTTTTGTAGCTGTAACAGCTACTGCAGATTCCTTGGACGTGCTTTTATTTATAGTAACTCAATATATCGTGTATATATATTCACAGTATTGTTCTTACGTGCCTAGAGAAAGTTTCCTGTACGTCTTTGAACATTTGTTTCCATCTAGCAATCTGTTTTTGCTGTGTTTATTCTGTGGCCTGTGGCTAAGGCATGTTATGTTAGCTGAGTGCTGGAAGAAGCTGTGCTGATGCTTTGCCATGTGCTCGTTTACTCCTGTGTGATTTTTCTTTTGTCTGCTGATTCTTACGCACTTCCATTCTTGCCATCTCGTTGTGTTGTTTCTCTAGACCTGCATCTGTCTGCTCATTGTAAGCTTTGCAGTGAAGTCATGCTAACATGTACTTATTTACCTTGGTTAATCTTGTGGCAAGCAAACTCTGCAATTGGCTTTCTTTTTCTAAATGGACGGCCTTTCATTTATTTATTTTTAAAGGCAGTCTGTTTCATATGCTTAGCATATACGTCTAATTAGAACCTCCCCACTGTAACATTCAAGTAGTTCTTGCTTAGATGATGCTGAATAGTTTCCTGTAAACCATGAAGCCATCTTTCATCTGATCCCAAGATTATAAAACAAACAAATACAGAGGATTTCTACTTACCTCCTTTTAGCTTGGATTGATTTGCTGTTGCCTCTTGAACTATGCCCCCTTAGTAGTTCTGGCTAGGGATGAGTTCCTTAGGTCTTTGTCCATTGCTCTGTTTTGAGTGTGGTTGCTCCAGCTACACAAGCAAAAACATGGCCTGGAAATGTCACCACTGCCATGTGCTGTATAAAGAGGGTTAATGGAAGGTCAGATGCTTCTGGTGCTGCATCTTACAAATCTTCTGTGTATTCTGAGATGCTTTTTAGCATTGGGAAATCATAAACATCTGTTAATACATGTCTATTAAGAATATTTTATTAGCTATTTAGTACTTGAACCATGCTGAAGCAAGTGTAAGTCTTCTCTTGTTCAACCAGAATGTTCTTAAAATGGTGCCAGAATTTAAGCTGTTGTATCTTTTGTTTTCGTGTCATTTGCCAAAAAGGCCTGACCAGGTTAGGTGAGGAGGTGCTAGTGTGCACACATACAGGCAAAGTTACTTGTGTAAAATACACTGTATCATCATTTTTAATAAAAACCTTGTGCCGTCTTTGAAAGGAGTTCATCATGTGTGCAAAATGCTACTTGTGACTCTTGTTTATTTGTTTTTGCAGAATGACGGGAAGGGAATTTTTCTCTCGTTTTCCAAGTCTTTATCCTTTCCTTCTCAGGCAGTTGGAGATTGTAACCAATACTCTGAACAGGTAAGATGATGTCTGAGAAAACTTTAAAATATAAGGTGCAATGGAAAGGTCAAACTGAGTTTTGTCACATACACCCTAGTGCTGTTTTTATTCATCAGTGCTTCTTGAAATGACACAGTTCTACTAGTGCCTTTTGCTAAAGCTTTTTTGTTTAACTTTTGCGCATTGCAGTAAGTCTCTGAAGATTGAACTACTGTTGAGTAATTAATAATTGCTGTTTTCCTCGGATCAGATATTAACTAATCTTTTTTCAAGGAAACAGAAATGGTGTGTTTGATTTTCTCACATTTAACAACGAGGCTTCCTACCATGTTTAAGTGATAAAGGGTCACAGGCCTCAAGTAACTCTAAATGAACACTTTCCAGCCTGTGACACACTGACTCTGGGGAAGGTCCTTGATCTCGTTTTAAGGACTCCACAAATGGTGGCTGAGAGCTGCAGTTTGATCAATGCAGATGATACCGTTTGGGATGACGCTGTTACCCCCAGGTTCATGAACTTTTAAAGTAAACCAGTGCTGGCTTTATTTTTTCTTAAAATGCTGTGATATAAACTGTGGAAGCTGAGCAGCTGATTTATGGGCGAGGTTCAGCTGTCTGCTTAATGGGCCTAACATGGATACTCGGAAGCAGGAATTTCACCAGTCATTGCAAGTTTTGCAGTCTCTGCTCTAAGAAAAGGAGGTGTGTCTATTCTGTGTTGCAGTCAGCTTTACCTGATGTTTTGAGAGGTGACAGTGTCATATCACTGGTAAATTTTGGGAATTCTTTCAACTGGAAAAGATTGAAAGCTGCTGCCTGAAATGTCAGCCTTGAGTGCTTTTTCAATATGGATAAAGGCCTGTATCTTATTATTAGCCTGTAAATAAATCAAGAAGGGTTCCTTTTAACATAGATTTCTGGTTGTTTTTATGATAATAGTAGTAGCCACTTGGTGTCAATTACAAGAACTGTTCTTTAATAAATCCTGCTATTTTCTAAATATACATTTCCTTCCAAACTGATAAAATGACTCTTTTTTAAAACTACATTTTTGTAACTCTGCTTTCTCAGTTTCCTGGTTCGTAGAAAAACATAATCTGTGGAGGTTTTTAATATTTTGTAAAAATGAAGTCATCTTACCGTAGTTGGGAATATAGGAGGCTTGGAATAATGTAGGGAAATGAAGGCAATACAGCCATGACGTGCCTTCATTACGGGGGTCCCTTGCAGGAGACCTGGATGCCATGTTTGATCCCAGCAGGGTTTGCACTGTCTTGCAGTGGTCAGCCTTGCATACCTCCTTGAACAGAAATTCAGAAGCCTGTTTTGTAGGGAAGAGGCTCAAGTCCAACATGAAGGAGGATGCTTTATTTTCACCAAATGCTTCTTACCCTTTTTTATTTAGTGAAGCTGAAGAGTTGAAAATCCATCCAAGCCTGTTTCTTTTGCTTTTAATCCTGGGAAGGCTGTATCCATCTCCAATGGATGGCACTCACTCAGCACTCAGCATGGCACCATTTGTCCCTTTTGTTATAAGGTAAGGTGATTTTGCAGTATATTATGTGATGAGAGTTCTGGCTTGATTCTTTGGAATTTCTTTTTATAACATGCCTCTTTAAGCTTCTCCTCAGTTTTAATTCCTAAAGGAAAATCTGGTATTCATTGATTGGGCTTCCCTGTATTTTTAAACTTGGTTTGGAGAATTAGAAAGAATATGGGGTTATGCAAGGCCTTGTTTGTAAATCTTCATTTACAAATACTGTATGGCATAATTGCTGCCACAAAGAGGGTAGATGAAAACTTACGGCAGATTTTAGCACTGCAAGGTTTGCTGTCCACAATTCTGGTGGGGTTTGTCACTCCTGCAGAATGACTGTTCATAACACATATTTATAATGACTAATGCATAGATTTGTAGATGTGTGTATATATATCTCCGCATCCATCCATGTATATACATACATAGCTGGATAAAGATATGGGTCTGTCCTTCATCTAGTATGTTTTAAGGTGACTAACTTCCATTTATATGGTGGTCACATGAAGATACTCAGCAGATCTTTTTGCTACTCTATATTCCTTTTGTTTGGGATGGGGAGCCTGATAAGTGTTGTGGTGGGTAAGCGGAAATGAGCTTAACCAATATTTGAGAGGAAGTCTTGTTACTGGTGTAAAAGCTTCAACACAATTGGGTGAGTAAACTTCTATACTTAATCTCACTCCTTCAGTAGTGAAACAATACAAAGTTGTTGTTATCCTGTGATCTTACAACTTTTATTAAGTTACTGTTTGTGTTAGGAAATAGTATCTCTGTCTTCTTATTCACAGTAGATGTGATGTATCTCATGCTTTTTATGATGTTCTTTAAATTTTCAAAAATAAATAATCTGCCATTTTCTGAAAGTAGTAGGAGTTTTTGAATCCACTGTCTAACAAGTAAAAATATTTGGCTTTCTGACGTATCTGAATCTTAAATGCTTTTTGGGGAAATGTTTGAAACTATTTATTACATCATTAATTAGTTCTGGTTTTATGCCTTTATTAATGGAGGATGCTCATTTATTTTTTATTTTTAGCATCATTTCAGCATAGTTTCTGTTACTGGTAATAGATTAACTTTTGATAAGCTTTTGGCTACAGCTTTTTAGTTTTGTCTTTATACTTACATTAGGGCCACTACTTTTTGCAAGGTACACACACCAGCTAAGTAACCTTTAATAGTTGGTTAGCTTATTATCTTGAGGTTGTTTAAATCCATTCAGAAGATGTGGAAGGAAAACCCAATAAAAAGCTTTAAACTTAAAGAACCTGGAACATCTTAGAGACCTGTACCTTTGATCCTAATTTCCATTAACTGTGTTCTTAAAGAGGAATGATATGGCAGATAAAGATGATGTTCTCTGCATTTTCTTTCCATTGATTTTGGCAGTAAATACTGTGGATACAGATGTAAAATTAGAGTATTTCAGACAAAAAATTGTATGTGGATGTACAAGAATTCATTTTCTGACTGGTTACTTAGCAAAGCATTGACATTTTATGGTTGCCAGGGGACAATACCAAGGATTCTGCAGGGGGAAATGTATTTATTATATAGCTCAGTGTGCTTTTACTGGCTGTATTTGTTTACAGTTCTTATGCCCTTGTTTTGTGAACACAGTGATTGTTTTCTGTTTGTTCTGTCTGCATTAGTTGGAATACACAGGGATGATTTATCTTGGTAAGATAAATATGTTGCTATTTTCCCTTCTATTCCTGTCTTTCATTCTACAGTAGCAAATGAAAATAGAATTTCCTCTTGTTCATTTGGTTGTTCTTTAGAAGGTGATAATGAAGATTGTTGTGCAGTAACCACTTAGAAGAGATCATCTGGTGCCAAAGGCCTTATGCATAAAGTCATTAAATTGTATATAAAAGCTGTTTCTTTGAATTGCTCAATGCAGTATTGTATTTTGTAACATCTGCATATACATACCATTACATGGTAGTCCAATGCAATTATAACATTGAATGCTATATTTTTACCATGGAAAGTTTTACATTTCTGTTGCTGTACCACTGTCAAGGAAAGATATTGCTATGCATTAAGGAGAGAGGAAGAGTGAATGTGACCCATAACTGGTCTCCACACCCTTCCCAGAGCTCAGCCTGCAGTGGAGTGACATTCATGTGCTGTTCTGAGAAGATGAGCAGAATACTGTGTTGGCAAGCGAATGAGCAGTTCTGTGAACACAACTGGGCTGAGCAGAAAGAATGCAAATTGGGCTTTTGAAGAGTTTCACTTAAGCTCGAGTGGAATTTTCCATCTAGTGGGAGTAGAGCTATGGTTGCTCTGACCGTGCTGAGATGAATTGCACTATATGAGCACGATTAAATGCTACAAGGACAAATCTCTATCTCTGTGCACATACTTGTTACTCCCTGTTGAACTGTGGCATTTGATTACCTATCTGCAGTTCTGCTAAGCTATTTTCACCCCTTTCCCCTTGCAGATATTTTATTTGGAAGAGAACACTTTGATTCACAACTTATTACCTCACTCTTTTTTTTTTTTAAAGAGCTAGATAGGTCTGTTTTAATGGTTACTTTCTAAGATGAAAGAATGTACAGCATGTTTTTGATTAACAAGGGAGGTAATCAGGAGGTAATGTTTTAAGTATGAAACAAAAACATAGCCTCCCTTTTGCCTCCCCCTCCCCGTTTCCAAGACTTTTAATCTCTTCAGAATGATCTAGAATTGAGTTACCTTATGTCCTCTCATACCATGGTATTGACAGAGTGTTTGTTTAGTGTTAAATGTTCTGTGCTGAATGCTCTGAAGGAGTAAAATGGGTATTGCTATAGTGACTTGGATACTTTTCCCTAGTTGAAGTCTAGCTGTATTTAAGAGTGTGACTTTTATTAATTTTTTTAGGAAATTTTTTAAAAATTAGCTTTAAAATGTCAAACAAGATAAGGTTTAAAAAACGTTTTGGGTATACGTGCCTTGTCTTCCCCTTTTAAAAACCATCATTAATTCTTCATGAACATTTCCTTTTTACAATGTGGGCAAATAGACATATTTCAAAGCAGTGTTGCTTCTAGTTATATTATGTTGCAAGTCATTAAAGAAACTCTCTGAGATCACTTTAAATAGAAATGTGGACATCTTCCCATGAAATTAACACAGTTATGAAATAGACACTGTTTTCTTGGGCAGAATTTTGTAACTTGCATCTTTCTGTGAAATGGAGGAGCTAAATTCCAAAGTCCCCTGATGCTATTTTTAGTTAGGGACAGGATAGGTGTCGGAGGACTAGTCCTTCACAGCTATCCTCTTCCCTTCCATCCACCACCCTGAACTGATGGAGTTTTGGTTTTGCACTCAAGAGCTTGTCATTAATATACAAGAATAATCACTGTGCCTTAGTTAATGATAGACACTGGGATGCAAGCAAAAGGAAACTGTTTGTGGCAATGAAAAATTTTCTGTGGGATGGAGCATTGTCACATGCCCTGTTACCATAAGTCATTCCTAACAGAGTATTAAGAGAAGGAGGGGGGAAGTCCATATTGTCTGTGAGCAAAGTGGCAGCTCAAATGCTGTCCCAATAGCTGTGATAAATTTGTTGCTTGAGTGGGTTGGATGCATCTGTTAGACGGTATGTGGATTTAAATTGATATGGTTATCCCCTGTCTTGGAAAGGCAAGAGGTAACGACTGAAGATGGTATGACTCTTTTTATTGGTTACACTTTTCCTTGGAAGTTACTGCTTCTGCAGCTTGCCTGTCCCACCAGGCTTGGTGAAACTTCTTAGGCTTCTAGCAAAGTCAGCAGAGAACTACATTTGTGAGTCTGTCCCTCTGCAGGAAGTGATGCAGACTGTTGGCTCCAATTCCTTTTGAAATTGTGGGAAAAGCGATAAACAAATCCTAGGGGCCGTGATTCCATGTGAGTCTTCAGCCCACATCGTAATGGGGTACCTTTGGGTTTACTCAGTGGGTAAATATGCTGAAGACTTTTTAAAATCTTAACAGATGCCATGTTAGAGAAAATTTTTCTTAACATTTAAAAAGCATTTTTCTTATCATTCTAAATCTTAAAAGCAAAATATGGGTTTCTGTAATAAAAGACCAGATTCCTTCACCGAAGGCCAAGAGGTTCAGTATATAACAGATAGTTGATCTGTATAGTATATCTGCCATTCAGATATTGTTTTGTCAGATACCAACAAGCTTAGAAAAACAATTTTAAAAGTAAAAACTTGAATTTTAATCTCCTATAATTAATTTTGTTTCATACTTTTTATTGACTAGAGTGAATGATAGTCTGTATTTAAAAGTATTTGCTGGAAATTGAAAAATAAGAGCTTCAGATGCACTCTGCTTGAACCTAGTACAAAAGACTAATTGTTTTAAATAGTTTTGTGATTAGTAAAACATTTAGGATCTTTCCCATGTAATGAAGCACTGTCATGGTCTTGCATGACACTGTATCTGTCAATTAGCAGATATAGTAATATATTTATATTACTGTGCTGTCTTTTGACATTGGCTATTTTATTTCTAGTTCTTTGATGCTATTAGAATATACAGAATTCTAATGGAGCTTTGCCTGTTTTTCTCTCTCCCAATTCATTTTCCACTTAATAAATGTCTTGCATATTCCTTCCAGTCTTTGTTGCTCAGTTTACTTCAGCACAGATAAGGGGGAAGTAGTATTGCCTTAGCTCACATATTTTGCTTTTGAACAGCAAATTTGATTACATAAATATGAATATGTAAAATGATTATCTTACTGTTTTAACCTACGTAGACTAATGTTGCAAATCACTGAATCTGTTTTAGGCAGTTTGGAAAATGTGCATTAAGTAAGTGAGGTTGATCCAGATTTATTTCAGCTTCCTAGCGAGCGGAGCACCTGACCATGAATTCTGAGGCTCTGAGTTTCAGATGTCTTACTGTTTCATAAGTCTTTTACATCTCACTTCTCAAGGAAGCAGCTTAAGGAAAAAAACCCAAGTGTAATAGTATTAACGTTCCAGAAGGTGGTGTAAATTTAAATTTTCACCATTATTGTTACTTGCATGTTTGTTGTTGTTTTTAAAAGTTTTGCTTTGTTGACCTATGCCTTTTAGTTTTATTTCTCTGTATTGAGTTTAATTATGTTAAATTATATCCAGTGTGTCAAGTGACTGGTTTGTTCTGTTGTAGTCCTGTGATAAAATTGGTATGGGCTTCGTGGAAATGGGTCTAGGAGAAGGTGGAAACAAAATTGAAATGTAAAATCAAAAGTGACTATGAGACTTTGAGATAAGTTTAAAACCTTAGATTTAACAAAGATCACAGGAGATGGGGGAGTGGTGAAGTTCTGATAAGAAGGTATCTTCAATTTGTTTGAGGAAAGCTTGATTGCAGTAATTGGTGTATGCCTTGTTAAAATTGCTGTTTATATGAGTTGTTTAAATGCAAATTCCCAGTTCTTGTTTTGTTTCACACATGTACAGTTAGATATGTGAGTTTAGGATATCGTCCTGTGTCTGACTTGAAAGCAGCCGTCTGACTTTCTGTAGGCTGAACACTGGTATCCTTTGGTAAGAGGCCAAACAAGGAAGCTCAAGGGTTGTGTTAAGTGTGCTTCCCCTGTCTTTCTCCTCTTTTCCCTGTATTTTTATGTGGAATGGCAGCAGGAGGAGTACGAATATTAAAACTGTCATTTCTGTAAGATGGGGAATCTTATCAGGGGTTTGATAAGAAAAAGAGCTTATGTGGGAATGCCTTTTCATATTGCTGGAAAAGAACTCCACCTGTTTGTTGCAGCTTTGTATTAAAATTACCTGCTCTTGATTTCAGTTGTTTATGAAGCATCAGCCTGGGTTCTCCTGTCACATGTACATCTTCTCAGTCTTTGGTCTCTCATTTTTTCTTTGTCTCGTTTTTTTCTCTTCTTAATGTCGGATCAGTGTAACTGCTCAGTATTGTAACTCTCTACAATAGTGTAGTATTTGGAATCCCTGTGATACTGGGAGCAGGCTCTGATGCATTGGAATGCTCAGTCCTTGTTAGGGAAGTTTTTGGGGTGACCAGTCATTGCAAGATGAAGACACATACTCTTTTCATTATGGGCAAGGTTCCCAAAATGCATGAGCTGGCATAGGCTTTTAGAGAAAGGATCAATGTGAACCCTTGGAACAAACATTGGTTTTTAGATTTTTTATTCCATTAAATCTCTTGCTTGACATCTAAGGTGGAAATTTTGCAATAGATGGGAAGAAGGAGGGAGCAGGAGGAATGCATTTCCCCACTGAACATGTCTGTTGTGAGTTGGGATTGTCTTGGAAGTCTTCCATTTCTACTTACAGTCTATTCTGATTGCACAGTGATTGGTACAGACCTGTAAAAATATTTATGGTTCACTGTAAATATTTTTTAATAAGAAGAGTTTCAGTCTTTTTCTTCCTTTAGTATTTTTAAGTAAGAAATTGTAAACAGCTTGTAATTTTTTTCCCAATTTGATTAAGTTCGAGTTGCAGAGCTAGAGAAGTCTGCCAAGGGCTTGATGTGCAGTAGGTTGCTCTGATCAACTGAAACTCTTTGTTCATCTTGTACATTCTTTGCTGTATTCCTGTCTTTTCTCTGAAACTGTGGGCAGATGTCCTTTTCATGTTCAAGTGGTGCTGATGGGAAGTATCACAACCCTTAGGTATTTATTATTGATTCCTTATTGGAGTTTTCACTGAGTTCATCAATCATTGGGAGATTATAGGCTGAAGCAATTTAGAAAATACTCACAAACTGTGGGAAGCTGTCAGAATAATAGGAAATAAAAGGTGATGTCAGAGAGGCATCCATGAGGACTGAGAGTAACTATTTTTCTCCAGTGTTGCACAAGACTCCTGAAGAGGACCAAAGGCTGGGATCCTGGGTTAAAATTTGATGTATATTGCTTCTTATTTGGAACGTGTTCCAGTAAAAAATATTATGGGGTTTTCAACTGTCAACATGCGATTGGTGAAATAATTGTATTGTTCATTTACATACTTGAAATTAACCAGTCAGTAAATATTTTAGTGATCAAGATAAGTATCCAAACAATAACATTTAGCTTACTCTGCAAAAGTATTTGGATGAAGGATCGTGAAAATTGAGAGAAATAATAACTATCCAGAGGATGATACAGAAAACCAAGTATAATGCTACTTTAAAAAGCCAATATTATTTAAAAGAAACAGTCTAAGTTTGAGAAGAATCAATACTGGGAAAACTTTTTAGCAATGGGTTGGTTACTTTTGGTGGTATGGCTGAAAAGGAAGTATCTTTGAGAACCCAGATCCTTGGAATGTTTTCATGGGTCTGATTATACGTTTTTGAAATTGCTGATGTTGTAGTCTTGGGTTTTTCCCAACTGTTTGGGTAGTAAGTCGTGTGTTTTCATTTGTTATTCTGCAATTGTGAAACATCAAAGTAACTATTTTCAAATTAACAAAGTAGAAATGTTTTTTTTACATGCTCTTAAGAACATTGTTTTTTTTCTAGAATGCTGTGAACCAAAAAGGAGACTCCAACCCCCTGTAACTTCAACAAATAGCTGAATAAACCTAGAGATTAGCTTCCTGTAGATACTATTTGAGATTTCTCAATGGGAATGCAAGAAAAGAGATGGCATTTAAATTGTGTCTGCATATTCTATAGTGAATTTCCATTTGAGGAGAACATATTTCTGTTGATCTGAAGTTTACACACAATATTAGTAAGAGTTTTCATAGGCTTAAATGTTAGATATCCTGGCTTGCTAAACTACATCCATTCAAGTTTCTGGTGTTGATTCAGCTTGGTAACAGTTGGTCACTTTTTTACAGTAACCTCGACCATGGTGACAGGGAGGGAGAAATATCTATAGTGTCTTCCTAGAAAGCCTTTGGAAACATATGAAGAAACAACTCCTGGCATTGCTTTGGGACAGCTTCCACAAATAAAAGCCTTTGCCTACATAACTTTCTGCAGTATTTATGGCTACTCTGATTCATGAAATGTTTGTGTGGAAAACACTGCCCTTACAAAAATAGGTGGTTTTATCTCAATTGCCCAAGTAGGAAGAATAAAATACTTAATGCAATGTATAAAGAGACCAGAAGTTTGGGCAACCATTAACTTCACTTTAAAGGAAATAGATAAGAATTTAGAGGTTTAGTGCTGCATAAATGACCTGAAATTAAATTTCATTTGTTTCTGCCCATAATTTTGTTCAAACATTTTGTAAGCTACATTTGTGTGTTGATTGTAGATCTTAAAACCTCCAGCAAACTGCTGATAATTCTGTAATGTTTTTCTGTTCATCAGGTAAATATTGAGAAACTACATCAACATTCTTTTGGTTTTTAAATCTTTAGATTAAAGAAGGAAAAAAATTTGTCTTCAGGCCAATTACAATACAGGTTTTCAGAGAAATAAATTTTTAACATTGAATTGCTAAGGAACATGTCTAAATGGAAAATAGTTGTGTTTCTTTAAAAGAAAAACAGAAACTAAACAAATCAATAAATCAATAAATGAACAAAAGAATATTTATGTATATGTGTAGAAATTATTTTTTATATTCCGGGAAACTTTACTCTCAATAGCAAACAGGCACAGTCCTGCTGATTTGTTCCCAGATGAATGCCTATAATGCTTTAGAATCTTATTAACCAAAGTCTTCTTAATGAGAACTGAATCTCTTGCTAAATACTTTTCTCTGTGATCTGAGAAAACACCATCCATGTTTTCCCCTAATTTAATTTTCATGTTTTTAGTTTTTGCTTTGGAACTGATAACATGACTTGAACTGTATAGCTACATGGTGTAAGAACGAGAAAATCTGTTCTCATACTACTTACCATGTCTATATAGAATCAAGCAGAAGCCTTATTACAATTGTTTTTTCTTATGGTGCATTTTTTACGACATTGGGCCATAACTGGCTCCAGGGTTTAAAGAGTACCATCTATTTGATTTTTATTTATTAATATTTTTAATCAGTGTTTTCTTTTTAAAACCATTAAGGCTGTTAAAATGCTTTAACCTGCAGGCAGAGTTGGCTGGTTTGAATTGCAAGTGTGCCTTTCCTGTCTCATGCTGCCCTCTTCTCTCAAACTGTTTGCAATGGTGGTGGGATACTTGCTTTGACTTAAAATCTAGAGGCCCCTTCTGCAGAACATTCACTGTATTCTTAATGAGCAATGACATAAATAGTGATGCACAGATCACTGTGACAGCATCCTGTAAACCCTGGAAATAGGTATTCCTCTCCTTATTAGTCCTGACAACTGTAGGTATTATTTAATACAATATGCATATTTTCAGCTGCAGATGTGATTTTTCAAATTAATTCTACTCATTTGTTTATGTAATCTTCATATGAAAGGTAATCCTTATTTGCTTTGTTAATTTGGGTAATATAAAATGTGTTGAGGGTAAGTAATAATAAAGAGAGGAAAATAAATGCATAGGAAACACCTGCAGGTTTGTTGGTTTTTTCCTTCTTTTTCAAGAAAGAAGCGTAAGATATTTTTATTTGCAGCTAGTGTTCTGTTGTTTGTAGCCAGAGTAATAAATTAGATACTTTGATGTGTGCAGAGGAGTATGGAATGTTTGTGCCTTATGAGAGTTGGTCATAAATTATGTCAGTTAGGAGGGCTGTTCAGGATCTAAGCACTGAAGCTGGAATGGAGCAGTGGAAATGCATTGAATCTACAGTTACACAAAGTGAAACCTTCTCAGATTTATTGAGTTTTTGTTCTTGATCATGGACCGTTTCAAGTAAACATGTTTACATCCAGTGACTCATGCACCTAGATAAACAGTACGGAGTTCAAGGTGAACTCCCAGTTGTTAATAGCCCTCAGGATTTAATAGAAGTATATCACATGAGGATTTTGAAAGTTTCAAGCTTGTTGCTACCTTGAAATGTAATAGAATTATGTTGGCATAATGTATGTTCTTACATATGGCAACATTTTAGATAATTCCTGAATTCTGGAGTCTGCTTATACATGACCTGCATGTAGAGGTAGTGTCACATAATGAAAACACTCCCACTCTCCCCCAAGTACTTTTCAAATCAAAGGAAATGGCATGGTTTTAAATGTAGGTTTGCTCACACATTGATGCTGTCCTAATGGATACAAGACTCCATCACTCATACTTTCTGCAGAGATGATGAGCCTGTGACAGATTTTAGTCACGTTGCAGGCAGGTGAAGCTCCATCTGGATGGTGAAGTGGGCAAGGCTGGGGGTCCTGTTCTGTTCTGCCAGTGTCCTGACAAGGCAACTGCCATCACATAAATGAAACTAATCTTAGGGATGGCAGAATGCTAAAATGCTGCAGGAGGAGTAACCTGAGTAACTTAACAGCCTTAAAATATTTTTCCTTAAGCTGCTAGGTTTTGCTCCAGGTACAAACTGAGTTACTGTGATTGCCATAATTGTGTAATAATATTTCTTGTTTGTGAGGTTACTTCCCATAATTGTTACTAAATCCTAGATAAAATGAATATTTAAGAAAACAGGTGGCAGACTTTGAGTGTATAGTTGATCTTGGAGCTTGGTATAACAATAAATGAAAAATTGCTACATTGGATTAGATTGTTATTTTCTGTAGCTCATTTGTTTGCATTCGCTCTGTATCTCTTTTTGAGAACTGATCCTGTTTAGTTTTATTTACAGGTAAGAGTTTATATTGAGATGAGATTCTGTAAAAGTCAAAACGGCCTGTTATAGGGTGCTGTTAGAGAATGGAAAAACAAGTGTATGTTTTGACATTCTTCTGGCAAACTTCTTGCATGATTCAGGAATGAAGCCAAGTGCTTTCAAAGCTTAAGAGATGTACACCTAAGTGCCTTCAGGGTATGCTGGAGTTCAGGAATAGGTCTCTAGTAGTGATTTGGCATGACATCTTGCATGTGTATGTGGAAGGAGCAGTGTTTTTGAAATATTATCAATACTGTTTCTTGTGGGGGACGAGGAACAACTGATTTCCTTCGAGCATTAGGAGATTTATAAGAATAATTATTTTAAATAAATGAGAAGAAGCAGTAGGAACGCTAAGCCCCCTCCCCCCCCCCCCAGATTTGGGAAGCTATTTGCCAGTGTGAAACACCTTCCATGTGTTGCCCTATGTGTTCCTATATAGCAGACACTTTATTGTTCTTAAACTTTTGTGATGCTTTTGTTCCTTAGTAATGACTTCATAGGGAGGAGTGTTCTTCTCAGGTTTTCATGTGACTGTACTGCACCCTTTGTGGCAATCTGTAGTGTGGGGAGTTTGCATTAATGTGCAGCAGGTGTGCACTACAGTGGCAGGTTGGTGGCTGGGTTGCCCCTTGAGCAGGTCATAGCTGTGGGATTGCATTTCCCTCCAGTAAAGGAAGTTGCAGAACAGGATCAACTGCATCGTGGGTGAGTTCTCCATGACTGGGCACCTGCTCAGCAGGAGGACTTCAGGCAGCTGAGAGAATGTTGCCAGGAATATGAAATATTTTCTTCTTTCTAAATCTAAAGCAGTTGCTTCTGTTTCTGTAATAAATTTGATAAAATAAAAGTGTGGAACAAAATTTGGAATGTAAAAATACCGTGTCTCCATATGTGTTATGTGTATGTGCATGTCTTTGTCACTTCTTACAATACAACAAAGTTAAAGTCAGGTTATTTAGAAATGCTTATTAATAATGTAAATTTATAAACACATGATAGATTTTTTTTACATATTTATGTATATACAATTTTTCTTGCTAGGAAAAAAGCCCACAGAATTCCATTTGAATCCATTGCATTGTGCTTCAGGAGAAAACCCCCTCTGAAGCATGTAATGTTGGAAAGTACCCTTGCACAGGTTAAAGGAAACCCTGGCATTTTACTCATTTTCCACTCCTCCTGTGAAGGCATGTCAGATCCCTTGGGATTTGTAAAAGGTCATAAACAAAGAACATTCTTGAATAAGCAGTTATAGCTAATTAAAAACTAGACATTCATTACAGTATCAGTGTTGCTCGTGTTTGGAAAGAATGTCTTGGTGTGAGAATCTCTTGATTAAGAAAACATGGTTTAGCAGAACTTAAGAAATGGTTGCAGACAAATCACTTTTCAGGTTTGAGTTTTCTGTGCAATAGAACCAAACTGAAGTTTTTTTAGGAAGAGCTGAGCTGAATTTCATCTTGCACTTTGGCAGTACAGAATTGAAGCTTTTCCATATGGAAGTGCCTCTAGTTTTGACTGTTCTACTCTAGTGTCCTGTTGTCTAGGATCGCCAGTCTTTGAAAAGGAATTGCAGAGATGGTCTTTGTAAAAATCGTGGTAGCACATGGAGCCATACTGCAAGGATGAAAATTCCCACAGAAACCTGTCATTTTGGGTAGTGTAGCTCTCTAGTTCCTCTAAACAAAATGTGTGTTTTTTTAAGCATGCCATGACATAACATGACTATTTCAGTTAAGGCTATTTAGTTTCCTAGTGTTCAAACCCTGTTACTTTGTTTGCTGGTTCGAGATGGAAACTGTTTTCTGTATTTCTTTGATGTAAACTAAAATAAACTACTACTTCAAGTATCAATTTAAATTTGCTAGAGGTAACTGAAACTTTGAATACCTTTTAATTTCATTAAAATTTTAATATGTACACATGACCCTACAGGGTTTTTTGGGGGAGAAGTCAGAATCACAACTACACGTGATTTTGTGAGCTGAAAATACATAAGAACCAATTCAGGAAAAGGTTGACAGGATTGGAGCAGGGAAGGCCGTCTCTCTGGAGTCCCCACAAAATGCTGGGGGGTATCAGAGCATAATTTCAGCCATATTCTGCATTTTAACATCACCTAAGATGTTTGGGCTTTCATATCTATGAAAGGCTTTACTTCATACAAGTCCTGTAGTAACTTTCTCAGTTTTCTGGGTTGCCAAATTTTATCTGCTTTATCAAAACTACCACATGCAAGAACTGGCTTTGAAAGATTCAGCCTCTTACTTAGATGATTAAGGACTCTTATTCACTTCAATTCAGTATACATGCTACTGAAGTACTATCCAGCTGGTTAATGTCTCAGTATACCTGAATAACTCATTCTGTATGTTCATACATCTAAACCAGTCAAAACCTTGATAACACTAAAAGATAAAGATTCTTTTTGGCCTCTGCTTTATACACAGTATTGAATCTTAGCAGTTAATTTTAACTAAAGTATTTATTTTCCAATGTGTCTTTTACTTCCTGCCTTTAAATATGTACTAAAAACCAGTGGGAGATTTGGTTTAAAATTCAGTAGACACCATGTTGTGTTCTTACGGAAACATCTAATTAACAACAGTTTTAAGTTGAACTCATAATACATTTGAATATGGTTAGTAAGAAACATAAACATCAGGAAGGATGGTGCAGGACCATATACTTGCTTGCTTCAGGGCATAATTGCATCTTTTCCTCCTTTTTTTTTTTTTTGCCTCTATGTAAACACCAGAACTTGTGAAGGACAAAAAGCCTCCAGCATAACTCTAGCACAACTTACGTTTCTGGGAAAATATTTTTTCACTGCTAAGAAATACTGTGTATTGGATTTATGAGAAATATGTTGTTTTATTGCATTGTCCTTTGTTGTACCCACCCCAGTGGGTTGCAGGTGGATGACAAAAGTTAGGTTTCTCTCTTTCTTATTGCACTGTCCTTTGTTGTAGCCACCCCGGTGGGTTGTCGGTGGATGACAAAAGTTAGGTTTCTCTCTTTCTTGCAGGTGTGGGCACTCTCCTGTGTACCGCTGCCGTGAGATGTCAGGCCGGGCCCTTGTTCCGTTCCTTCTGGTCAATGAGGTGCCACAGACGGTGCTGTCCTTGCTGGAGGGGCTGCCAGACTCTACCAGTCATTGCATACGACAGAATAGTATTCATGGAACACTCCTGCAAGTAAGTTTTTGAGGGTTGTTTTTTGTAGTAGGTTTTTTTTTTGGTAGCTTTTTTTTTTTACTGTAGGGGTTTTGTTGGTTTTTTTTGTCCTTGTCATATTTGACAGCAATGTAACACCCAATGAATTGTGCTTAATGTTCACACATTGTCAAAACATATGAAGACTGCTCAGATGATAAATGTGGAATGCACATTTCAGCTGTTATTAGAAGGCAGTAAGCTGTAAATAGTAACATTTACAATTTGTATAATGTTTCATCTCTAGAGATTAAAGTGCTTTAAGAGCAAATATCTTTATCTGAACATATTTACGGAGAGATCTGTGTGACTTGCCCAAAGCAAAAAATTTGAGGCGAGTCTGAACTCCCAGCACTGACAGCATTGTGTATATTGAGACGTACTGCTTACCCACATATTTATTTATTACTTCATTTGCTTTTTCTGCTACACCAACAGCTTCCTGTGAGTTTGCTATATCAGCTGTGGTAAGTTTTATACTGTTGTCTTATGGAAGCATTCTGGACAACAGCTCACTTATCAGAAATGTCTTCATTCCCCTTATATTGTTCCCTTGGTTTATGACACTCAGTTCACTGTGGGGTTTTTTGAGCTATTGTGCTAATAAGTTACTCATTTTTACTGCCTGTTTTTCACAAGCAACCCTCCAACAAAGCCATGTTGTACATGATCAGCTCTGTTGGTCTGCCTTAGCTGGCAAGTTTTCTAGGCATGTGTTCCCACTGTAAGCTATGAGGTAGGGAGTGTGTGGTTGTTTTGATCTGATTTTTAATTGTATCCTTTCTAGCATATTATTTCTCTTTAAAACCATGATCTTTCAGGAAATCCTGGACAAGGAAATGACTAAAGTCCCACTAGAGCTGTTAGTGTCAACTTTACCTGTAAATAGTTTCAGGCAATTGAATTTCGATTTTTGGATGATTTGTTACAGTGGAGGTTGTTGCAGGGAGTGGGGTGACGTCCTGCTCTGAAAAGCATTCTGTGCACCTGGTACATACAAGTGCTTAAACCTGTGAGCTACTGCATCTGCCTGGGGAGGGGGAGAGTGCCATCATCAAATTGCCTGTGCAGCCCTGCTGTGTCACAACTCAGGAGTTAGGAAGAAAGGGTTGTTCCAACTGAAAATTAAGTGCTTTCTTAGTCCAAAATGATTATAACCCTAGTCATGAGGGTATGGACTGGCTATACCCCGGACTGGTGTATATTGCCTCCTTTTTAGTGGCCTGGAAAAAACCATAATAAACCATAACAAAAAATTATAATAATGGAGGGTCAGATATCAAAGAATCCAAATAATGATTTAGTTTTTAATATCTGATATTGCTGACATGATCTTAGGTGTAGGTGTAGGGTGTTCTCCATACATGTAAGACAGGAGGTATTCTCGGGTCTTTAACCTGATTTTTCATCAGTTTTGAGCAGCTACTAGGAACTACTACTGCAATTGATACTGCACCAGGAGAGACCACTGCTGTCAGAGTTCCAAATATTCTTCCAAAAAATGTCAGTTGTACGGTAACAGTTCACTGGTTTGGTTTCTCACATTTGTCTTGGGCTTTGATCTTACAGGTTCTGAATCAAGGAAGTACAGAATATTTCTTTAATGCCTAATTTAATTTGGTGTATGACTGAAATGCTGAACTGTCTGTTGTTAGTTGAAAATAACAAAACAGAAGAAATACTATAGGGTGATAAAGACATGCAAAAAAAGAGAGGAAAGGTGATGATCTTTGCTATATTTCTAAAACAGTAATGTCAGGTAGTTCAACATGTAGTTAGTATGCACCTCCTGTAAGTAGTACTGAGAAGGAAGTACTGTGACTTCCTATCCATGACTGAATGCATGGTTTCAGGGGTTTTTTTTTAATCAGTGTAAGTTGGGACTTGCAAAACTGCTGCTAAGGCTCATTGAGTTGTAGAAAATTAAGTTATGGGACTATTTGTTAAAGCACTGTTTCTTGGAAGGCTTACTTGCAGAGACAGTGATCTGGCAGTGTACAAAACTGTTTGCACTGCATTTCCATGACACAGTGGAGATTCTATCATCCTCCTTGATATAAAACCAACCCAAAAATCCCTACTAAAAAGAGAAAGTCTGTACAAAACTCAATAAAATTTGATTTTTTCCAGCAATATCTTTCCAGGCCAATATCTTATGCAAATGGAATTCAGTAATTTAATTTATTCAGTTCCATTAGAAGCTACTAAATTCATTGCAAGAGCTTTTCATTTCATTGTTCATATGCTGTCAGTTCTTAAACTAGACAGTTGGAATTATTCAGAATTAAAGCTTATGTGGCAGTGTACAATGCAGTGAATCTTGAAGGTATATTTCAGTTATGTTTCAGACTTGTGTCTTGCAACAGACAAAGTGATTACATACGTTAATTTATAGGAAGATCATTCAAAAAGAGTCCAGCATGGAGTGCTTGTCCAAACATGGCCTGCTTTTCCAAATGCTGGGATGGCCAAACAGTGGAGGTTTTGGATGGTGGATGCAAATGTGTTGTATTTAACTTCAGATCTGTGCAATGTATGAAAACATGGCTTTTTCTCCCCAGTGTGATTACTGTGGCTTGGTTTAAATAGGAATGTGAATGTGCACAGGGATAAAATAATCCTATGGTTTCTTGGTTCTATAGAATAATTCTTTTCAAGCATTATCTAGGAGGAATGCTGCTGTTCTGTAACTGTTAGGGAATTGATATTCTTCAAAAAGCAGTTCTGCATCATAAGTATATGCACTTACTTGAATATGTTTAGTATTTCCTTTATGACTGCAATTTCTGCTTTGCTCCATAATCCAAACTGGCATGGGGGATAGGGTGGGGGAAGGGAATCAAGTTTTTAATCCACAAGAAAATGCTGAAGTCTTGTACTAACCTTCTTGAATGATGAAATGTTTCTGGCTTGTTTTGTTTTAAGATCTAGGTGTTTTAGGTGATCAGCTGAAAGGAAGAGCTCATCCAGAGTAGACGAGACTTATGTAGAGACTTCTGGAAGTGTATCAAAATTTATGACTAGGGTATCTTTCCATGTTTGTGTATCTCTTTAACTTCCGGCAGTTGCCAAGGAACTTAAAGTATTTGGTAAGATAGTGAGGTTTATCTGTCAGAGGATCAAGTGTTCTTTCGACCTTCTGCCTCTTCAGATTGGAATTCTTGCAGTATGTATTCTATCTGTCCAGAATAATTGAAGTTCAGAATGAACTAGTAATTAATTCAGAAAGGTTTTACTCAATAACCTCTCCTTGTGATTAGTAATTTCCATATACTGGTTGTTATAAGTCACGCAGGTAAGGACATGGTCTATTTTCTCTTTTCATGTCTATGTTTTTTGTAGCAATGGCTAGTCCCATAGGCAACAGTCTTAACTGAGTGTAAAGCTCAAGATTCACTTAAATGTAGGAAGTAGAAAGCAACCTAACACAGAATGAATAAAAAGTGTAATAACACACCTGCTTGGACAAATCAATATTTTACTGAATGCAGAGAAAGGAGAAACAAGCAAGAAGCTAGAGTGTGCAGAGGGGAAATGAGAAGGAAGGGCTAGGGCAAAAATTGTCTGTAGTCTTCAAGAGATTTCTATAGAAATACTTAGTATTGGAAAATAGAAGGTATTCATAGCTGATTAGTGAAAGATACTTTTCTCCATTAATTCATTAACATAGTCAGATATTGGAAACTACTTTCTAACATTAAGGATGCATTAATGTTCAGCAGTTAAAAATAGTGGATCTGCCACCATGTGTGTAAGATTTTGCCTGGCCTGGGAGTTGGATGGATAATCACTTGAGAATTCCTGCCAGTCTCCTCTCTATTTTTAATGATTATTTGATGCTCCCAGTGATTGGGACATCTTCCTGAAGCTGTACAGAATCTTCATTTCCATCAGTCTGGACCTGGTTAAGTCTTTTTTGCATAGATTTGTGGGCATAACATTCATAGCTTTTATTGTTGTAGATGTTCTCATCTAAACAATGAATTTTGGTGTAAATTACTCAGTTTTTAAGACTGTTATTGCAAATAAGCAATTCAATATTATAAACATGAATTTTACTTGGATTGGAAATAACTGGTGGAAACTTTGAACAGTTTTTAGATGGAATTTAGATAATGTATTCTGTACACTTCACTGAACAGAATCCAAGAAGGTGAACTTCTGGGCATACTAGGGAAGGAAAGCTTGAGCCTGTGTTGTTCCTAACCATGAATTTTACTGGTATAAACTGAAATGGTGACATTCAGTATCTCAGCCAGATTAACCTCCAGGTGGGCTTTGGCTTCCCTGACTGCATTGCTGTGTGCTCGGACTGTGTCACTGTTTTCCCCACAGGTTACATATCCGTGCTTCCGCCTCCTGTATACTCTCTTTCTGTGTTTCAGTTTGTCCAGGAGCATCTTGTTTGTCCATTCAGGCATCCTGGTATATTTACCTTATTTATGGCTTGTTGGTATGGACTGCCCTTGAGCTCAGAGGAAGTGGTCCTTGAGTATCAACCAGCTTTCTAGGACCCCAGTCCCTCCAGGGCCTTATCCCACAGGACTCTAACAAGTAGATCCAGGAAGTGGCCAAAATCTGCTCTCATGAAATCTGGGGTTGTGATTTTACTTTTTGCCCTGCTCCTCCTCCTCCTCCTCAGTATCCTGAACTCCATCATCTCATGATTGCTGCAGCCAAGGCTGCCTTTTACCTTCACATCCTCAGTCAGTCATTCTTTGTTTGTGAGTATGAGGTCCAGCAGAGCACCTCTCCTGGTTATTTCCTCTGTTGCTTTTGTTGGGAAGTTGCCATCTGTGCTCTCTAGGAAGCTCCTGAGTTGCTTGTGCTGTGTTGGTCATCCAGCAGATACAGGGTGGCTGAAGTCCCCCATGAGGACCAGGGCCTGAAAACACCAGGCTGTTTCTAGCTGTCTGTAGAAGGCCTCACCCACTTGTTCTGCCTGGTTTAGTGGCTTATACACCCAGTGCAGTGTCACCTATACTGGTCTGCTCTTTAGTCCTTACCCATAAGCTCCCAGCTGGCTCATGATTCAGCCCCAGGTAAAACTCTGTGCATTCCAGTTTTCTCTCAGAGAGATCAACTCCCATCTTTTCATTCTCCCCACCTGTGCTTCCTAAAGAACCTATATCCCTCCACTGCATTACCCCAAACATATCAGCTCTTGTGTCTTGTCTCCATGGTCCCAGCAAGGTGACAACAAGATGACCTTGCATCTGCACACAGACCTCTTAATTCCTCTGATTCTCCTTTGAGTGCTTTGAAGTGAAGAGAAGTTACAGGCACTGTAAGCGTAAGTTTGTCCAGAAAACAAGGCAGCACCTTTAATTCATCTAGTTGTAGATTATTAATGGTGATTAAAAAAACCCCTCCCAAATGCATCACTTGCAGATTGGTTTGCCAAGGAAAGCAGATGTTAAACTTCAGCTTTTGTTTTTGTCTTGTGAGACTCAGTTAGCATGATTGATGCTGGATTTCAAAGGCTGTGTGATGTGCATAGATTGAGAATCCAGTTGTTTTTAGTACAGTAGAATAGCAGCAGAGTGAATGGAGCTTTCAGTCACAGTTCTGCACTCATGAGTTTCCAGAAATCTTTTTCAAATTTGTATACTGGAAAAATCTGTGCTCCGAGAGCATATATACCCTTACAGACTATTTATGTCAAGAACAATTCATTGGACAGCTGCCATTAATCACAGAGCAGACATAATTGCTGTTAAGGTTTATTTGTTTTTCAAATGAATGAATCTGCACATCAGTTGACTCATTATCTTTTCTGTGTATCAGTTTGATCTTCACATTCACTTTGGCATGCCTACAGTTACGTATTTATAGAACACAGGGGATTAGGTCAATGAAAGTTATTAAAAGAGGCATTGTGTTTTCATTTAACATGTCTGTGCCTTGTACTGAAATGTTGAAGGTGCTTAACCTACTTTCTAGTGGTCTTGTTTGGATTTATAACTACATGCTGACAATGTCTAGTTTGAGATTGAGATACCAACCAGTTCAAAAAAGTTCATTTCTCTTCTCTGTCCATTCTATTGGGAGAGCTTTTAGCATTCCCTTTGGCATCTTTTGGGCACAGATTAGGAGGAAGGAGGATTCAATGACTTCTCCTTCATAATTTTCTTATATATGGAGGGAACTATGTGACTTTACTTGAAGTGCCTCCATTTGCTGCCTCCATCAAGAGATGGGTCGCACTGTCCAAGTTTAAGCTTTTCATAGAAGTTTGCAGCTGCACATAACATTGAGGAACAATTTCTGTCTGGAAGCTGATTTGTTTGTGAGAAGTATTTTCATTTTTCATGGTAATTCGTACAAGCTATTGAATAAATGCATCAAATAAAATTGAAATATCCCTCTGCTGATCTGTCATGTCCTTGCAGGTATATCCTTGCTGTTGTGACTGGTTTTGGTCACTGCTGTAACTCAGTCATAGAAATTCTGTTTGGTTCCTGTGAAAACTCGTTTCTATTCTCCGTCTTCTCATCTGAGGCCTGGCTGGTAGCTTCTCTTCACTGCCATCTTCCCACTTATTACTATTACTTTGTCACTCCTACTGATATACACTGAGAGTTGTTCCCTGAGCATATGTCAGTGTTTTTCATTGCAAGACAAAAACTCCTTCTCTAACAATCTGTTCTTAAAGACATACAAAATATAACTGGCAAGAAACAGAGAATTTTTTATGCTTTGATGCAGGTTTAAAACTTCATGAAGGTAATGAAGGTGCCAATGGAAATAGACTTATTTAAGTTGTTTGGAATGTCATCAGTCACCAGTCAGTTGCTCTTCACAAATTGTTGGGCTTAATGGTCAAATTTTCTCCACACTGAATTTTCCCAAAAATTCTGTAGTTTCCATTAGCGAAGTCAGTATTAGGCTTGTTCAAAGAAGTGTGTGTGGCAAGCACTGGTTTTTGGTTGTGGGTTTATTTTTTTTATTTTCAGTTGGTTGTTTTGGGTTTTTTATGTTCACCAATTCAAACAGTCCTGTTTGGCAAATGAATGCAAATTCTCGTGCAAGGAATTTTGGTTTGACTTTTTGAACCTTTTTTTGTTTTGTGTTTGAAACAAGCAGCACTGTTGTATCTCAGATCTAAGGAACAGACTGAGTCACATCGACTTAGTTGCATGTGACAGAAATTAGATTTAATAGGAGATAGAGGGCTTCATAACTCTTTACATTATTTAACATTATTTTTAAACTTCCTACTGACTTCAGTGAGACAAGAAGTTCACAGTTACTTTTCAGGGAAGAGTAGCATCCTATAGAATTAGACCCATCTTTCTGAAAATACTTCAAAGTGAAAGAATCTAGAAATCTTGTGTTAAAAAATAGTAGTATGATTAAAAAATCTGCATGATTGCATGGTAGGTTTTCCTTTTATAATGGAAACATAAAATGGTTTGGATTGAAAGGGACCTTAAGGACCATCTGATTCCAACTCCCTGCCATGGGCAGGAGCACCTTCCACTAGACCAGATTGCTCAGACCCCTATCCAGACTGGCCCCTGGACACTGTGAAAGTCATGTGCCATTTCTACTTTTTCTTTATGAAGTTTATTGAATAAATCAAAATTGTGTGATGGCAGAACTTTAAATTATCTCTGTCAACTCTTTGGACATGCTTATGTTTTAAATTGTAATGGAGAGTAGAAAGAACCGATTGAAGGATGGAAGAGTTGGTTTAAAGCATGGTCGGAGACTTCATTAGAGCACGAAGAAAGGCAGGACAAGAATATAACCTCAGAATAGCCATACTGGGTCATGTAAAGATTTATCTGAGTTGCTGTGCTGCTTCCAGCAAGGATTGATAGCACAAACCAAGGATAAAGTGTAGGACAGACCAAGCAGCTGGAGGAACATCTGCATGTGGTCTCAGCTTACAGAACTTTCAAGGTAAAAATGTGACTTTGTTGAAGATAAAAATTAAGTACATGGTTGTACTGATGAAAAGAAGTAGTTTATGATGAAAACATCAATATGTTAGGTAGTTTAATTGTCTGGCAGAATTGTATTGAGACAGGTTGTTGTTGATGGAAGTAATGAAATTAGAGCCTGCCTGATGAATGTGGATGTCCCTTTCCTTCCTTAGAGAGGAGGAGGATTTTAGCTTAAGTTGCTCCAAAGCAAGGTCAAGCTTTAGGTATTTGAGATTATGATCACTTTTCTATTTTATGAGTTTAATACTTGGACAGCTACTCAGAGGACTAAAGGCAGTTTAAATAATTGGAAAATAAAGCAGACAAGAAAGATGCATGAAGAGTAAGCAAGCAGTCACTGGACCTTCTGTATTGGCTAAACAGGTAATACAAACCCACAGACTCCAGTGACTAGGGTGTCAGAATGGGACAATAGGAGACAAATTTGTCAAATAAATTTTGAAGGTCATTCTTGGATGTTGGTGCTTGTAGCTGGGTGAAAGAGAGCGATATACTGTTCATCAGTTTGACCTGAAAATCCTGAATGTGAATTCCCAGCAGGGTTGTCAGTGACCATAATTTTTTTTTCTTGTTTTGTTTTGAAGACAAAGGCTCTCTAGGGACTGAGAAAATGAATGGGGAAGTAGTGTATTGTTTACTTGGCTTTATTCAGTAGCACAGAAACATTGACTATGGTGAATTACATTTTATTTGACTTGGCAGTAAAGTTTGAAGTGTAGCAGTTCAATGTTGGCTTATAAAAACTCAATATAGTAAACAAATGTTACATTATCTACAGATCAAAGAAGTAAACCTGCTAAAATTAAATGTTTTCCAGTGAAACTTCCTTCCAGCTGTTTCCTCTCTAAGCTTAGTTTTTAGTGTTCAAGATAAGCCTTACTTTTAAGATTAGTACAAAGAGAAAAGAAATATTAATGTCAAGTTGAAAACATTCAGTTATATGTAGCTGGCAATAACAGAACAGTTGTCTTGTTTCTTTGTGTTGTAAATTCATATTAACTGTTACATACAGTTGCACTGATAGAAGGAGGCAGTAAGCATTTGAGAGTAAGATTTATATTATGAATGCAACTGAGTTCCAAGAATGGGAGGAGGCAGTCTGGAAGAAAATCACTGATAAGATTTCGCCAGAGGTTTTCCTTCAGTTGTTTCTTTTAATTAAAAAAAAATTTCAAGAAAAAAACGTATGGTACTGCTAATTGATTGGTCAGATCTGCTAGTTGTACATTGCTTTGAAATTGCTTTAACAGTATTTGGGAGCATTACCAATTACAGTCTTTTGACTTCCTAAGATATGTCACCAGTTTCCAAAAGGATGTAGATTTAGACAGCTCTTAAAACTCTTATAAGATCCTTTCATTCAGTTTCTGCATCATTATTGAGTTCCTTCCTACAACAGCTGAGGATATGTGAAGATGCTGTTGTTGTAAAATTTGTGTTCACCTCTTTGAGGTAAAAAAAAAAGCATAGTTTTAGTACAGAATGAGCAACATTCATTCATCAGTCAGTGAAACAAGGTTGTGTTGTTTTTAATTGAGAAGTAACTGTAATAATGACTATTCTGCCTTGTGCCAGGGAGAGAGTGACAGTTGGCCCCTCTGTACAGTGACATGGATGACGTGTTGGATGCACTGCCTCCCTCTGTCCCATGCCCTAGATTTTGAGGCTTGTTGCTGTGGTTATGGCAAGAAGTTGCTTTGCAAATGTTTTGGCCTCCCTGATCCAGTGCACTTAGTTCCACTCCTTAATGAATAAAAGCTGCTGCAACCCACACTGCTGGCAGAGATTTTGGGGTGCCCGTGTGTGTGTGTGTGTGTGGCCATTTGAGGAACCCTACCTGGTGTTCATTTACAGCCATAAAGCATCTCTAATGTTCATCCAGCTTCTCTAGTTTTGTCTTGGATGAATGTGCAGTGGTCGAAAACACTATATACAAAACAATTTTTATTAAATGGTAGGATTAAATTAAGGAAAGAGAAATCCTCCTTCTAGGTACAGTTTTCACAATAGATAGTTTATTTTGTTTTTAGATGATGGAGATGTTAGAAACAAATGCTGTTGGCACAGTATTTTGCTTCTTACCTAAAACTTCCTGAAGAGAGTAGAACTATTCTAGACACTGGCTGGTTAAATTGATTTAGACCTCCCAGAACAGCAATTGAACTTGTCTGAAGTCTAAATTTCTAAATGTTCAATTCTCTGCATATTTCTTGCACCTGTTTTGTGTTATGAATCAATAAGTATCCCTCATGATTAGTCAGGAAAGCAATCCTATCACTCTGTCACGGGCAGAGGATGTTTTTACAGTTGGGAAGGGAAAAGTTGAAACTGGTAAAGTGTACTGAAGATATAATATTCTCCTAGGTGGAGCAGTGGATTAATTTAGGGCTCCACGGTGTTCATTTTTCATCTCCAAACCCATGTTTTTGATCCCACCCGCGTAGGACTTTTTTTTCCCTTCCTTTTGATCTAGGAACCATGTCTTTAAAAGCTTCCAGAGCCAAAAAAAAAAGATAATCCTGAATATGCTTCCTGGTTATACTTTTAAAAATACCTTTCCATGATAAGTTCTGACTGCTTGAGGATACATATAAAAATAATTAATAAATATTATTATGTATGTATTAAAATATCAATTATTATTTTATATTAATTATTGTATAGTGTTAATTATTAATTATTTATATAGTAATACATAAAAATATTTATGAAGAGTGAAGGCTTTTTACTATGCTTTGTGTTTTCAGAAGTTCAGGCTTTAGTGATAAATGGGGGAAGTGCCATCTATGGGCTTTGGAAGCTTTCTCAGCCTGTTTACAAAAGAGAAGAATGTCCTCCATAAAAGGGGAAGAAATCTGGGAATATGGGCATTCAAAAGAATGCTGGGTGGGTGAACTGATTGTAGAGGATTGAGTGGTTTTAAGTGGGTAACTACTCAGTAAAGACTTAGCAATGTTGAAGGCCGAGGTAGAAGAATCTCAAATAGTGGAAAAAAAACCTGAAAGGAAAAGAGAAGGGAAAACTTGGAAATCTAAGAAAATTAAATAAACCAAAACAAGAATAAGACAGTATTTTGGGGTGTGAAAATCAATTTCATCAGAGTGTTCATGCATCAAATTAGAATTTTTTGAATTAATGTAGAGTACTCTTTCTGTCTTTGACTAAGTTTAATATGTGTTTTAATGTTTATGTGTCATGGGCATTTCTTACACTAGTGTTTCTTACTACCATTTTTTTTGGCTCTATTCATTTAATTACTTTAGAATATCAGCAGCTATAAAGTAGTTATTTTCGTGATGCTAAAATTTTCTAGGAACATTTCACATGGCTGCTTCACTTAAAGTGTGTTTTTTAACTCAGGCTCTAAATGCTCTAAATGACTGAATCTGAACTATGGCATATTCTGGAAAGCTATTCCTCTGATTTTGTTCTTCCATTACTGTTATTCATAGGTCAGAAAAGAATGGGAAAGAGATATTCGGGCTGAGGAAGGACTGTACAGAAATTTAACTTGACCTAAAGGATCTACATGGGACAGAAAGTTTGTGGATGTAGGACTAACAAGAAGAAGTTGTGTTAAACTTGTATCTAGTGCTGTTGGTTTTATTTGGAGCACTGTGTTTTGCTTTTAGGTCAGGGGCAATGTTCTGTCGAAATCCCTATGATGCTCTATTGAAAGAAAATTTATTTTCCACTCTAGTACAATGTGCTCCCAGTTCTGGGGTATGGCTGCTAAAACACTTGACTAATATAGTCAAGTTATATCTTGAAAAATGTGGCTTCTAGTGGAGCTGCAGGCAGCCCTTGGCCTTGCAATACCCTGCAGAACTTTGATCAGGTCCTGGAAGCAGCCTAGGTGTGGTCTAACTGCAGGATAGAGTGAGGAGGATGCTGAAAGGCTGGTTAGGAGTGCTTTTAAATTTATCACTTCTAAATTCAAGATACCTCCTTTTCTCTGCTCCCTCCTTCATAAACGGGGCCAATTGTCTTTGGATCATCAGAGTCTCCTTGATGTTTGGGAGTGTAGAAGGCTCCCACACAGCTTCAAGCAAGCAAGGAATGAATAAAGATTCTGTAGGAATGATAAGCAGCAGGTGCTTCTATTCTGTCCTCCCTCATTGCTCCTCAGGCTTGTGCCTCTGTTATCTCTCTGCGTTTCCCCAGGCACTGTCATTATGGACTTGCTCCAAACAGCTCTTATTTCAGGTGCATGCTCCTCCATATCTCTGTACTGGACCACATCCTGTCTTAAAAAGTACAGGCTGTCCTGGTGTGTTGTTGCTTGGTGGACTAGGGTCATTACTGTGCTGCCAGAAGTGCAGCCCAAATGTATCAGTATATTGATTTTACTCAGAAGTGCACTCTTCAGATCCAGTACAATTATCTACAGTTAACGTCTCGATCTGTATTTGCCAGGTGAGCTCTTCAGGTTGTAGTTGTTCATTTTGCCCCGTTTTTATGGTGAAAAATAAGCAATGGTTATTTTTTTTTCCTGATATACGGGGATATTTCCGTAGATGCAGAAAGCCTTTGTGTCAGGAAAGCTATTAGGAAAGCTTTAAACTTTGGAAATCATATTTATCCATTTTCAGTGCAAATGAACCAACAATATTAAATCTTCTGTTTTACTATAAGAAGTCACTAATTCAACACTTAAACATAAATGAAAGATACTGAGCATTTGTGGTTCATACCAAGTTTGACTTCAGTATGGTTGAAGTTTCTTAGCTCCTCTTCTTCCTTTCAGCAGTCCAAATATGTGTATTGGTTTAGCTTTAGCTTTATAATATAAAGTTAGTACTCCTAAAGGAAAAAAACAAACCAGCTTAAGATAGGAAAAGCCAACTCCAAACTTCTCTTGTTTCCCTAAAAACACTTCTCTAGCAAACAAAATGCCTGTTGTATACTCATCTCACATTTGCAAAGAGCAAGAAATGTTTCAGTTATTCTTCTGAGCCAGTGACTGTTTTGTTTCATTGGTGAGACAGACACCTCTGGCAAACAGAACAGGAAAAGTAAAGAGACCAATGATCACTTTTTTCCAAAGGAAATATTGATGGAGTTGTTCTTGAGTTCATGCTTGACATGTTTCTTTAATCCTGATTTTTGTATCTATTGAATCATTTTATACCAGAAAAAGACTCAGATAGAACCTTTAGATCAACTCAAGGCACAGAAGAAATTTGAACTCAGTATGTTGTGCAAAACACCCTCTATACTGCATACGTTTTAGGTTATCGTGTTAATAGAAAAGGAGTTCATATCAAAAATATATGTGTGCTAGAGTGATGCTGCTGTTTTCCTATCTAGTGAATACTGTCCACTTCCAAAAAGCCTAAAGAGGTAGAGATGGACACAGTAGCACTCAACATATACATCATGTTGCCAAATAGTTGATGGTTTTATTTCCTGATGTAACTTCTAATAAAAACCATATTCTCTCTGTCTTGAAGCATAAAACTGCTGCCCATAGCAAGTATTGAAACATTTCAAAAAAAAAGGAACTTGGTGTAATCACCTTTGGGTACTGCTTTCTTATGGGGGTCTTGTTAGACAAGTAGGATTTTAAAACTCTGTGATGGTAGTAGTTAGTATTGTATTAAAAATGACCATAAAATGATGAAGTACATCAAGGGCTTCCAGCAATAGAAGTACCTTTTTTTTTAATTTGCTGTTTTGAGACCATCATTTATAGTCCTGAATTATCATATCATAAGAGATTATTATAAAATTAGTCAAACTAAAATAAATTCTGTAGATACTAGGAACTGATGAGGTAATACTGTTAACGACTGTAGTTACTTCTCTTGGATTATTGTACAATAATTAGAAACATCTAAAAATTATATTACAGTATCAGGCACCTTGAGCTTTTGGAAGTGAAAGAGCTTATGAAAGCCAAAACGAGCATTTGATATTTAAGTAATTTTAAAATATACACAATATGGCCTCTTGGTACTCAGTGGTCACTGGTGAGGAAAAAAGTGCTATCTTGGAAACCTCCTACTGCTTATAGCAATAAAAGCTCAATACTGTTTTCCTTAAAAAAATAGGAAATGTTGGTAACAGTGGTAGATAGAGAATATTAAAGAAGGAAATATAACTACAATGTCATGTAATCCTTAGAGTTGTTTCATGTTCACAATTTTTTACTTTTCTGAAAAGCCCTCTAGTGCTCATGGATAGGAAAAAAGTTAGTTTTAAGCTAAACACTTTCAGACAGATAGGTTGAATATACAGTATTGTCATTTAAATCCAATTTGACACAAGAATTAATAGTTCTAATTACATTTAAAACTATTTTCAGTCTCGTATAGTGTGATACTTTGTGAACAGTTGAACAAGAAGTTAATTTTGTGTGAACTTTAATTTGTGAACATGTTCCAAATAAATGATCTCATACTAATATTTCCTAAGTGGAGTTGCTAATGTTCTTAAATTTATCATGTCCAGCTCTCAAATTATTACAGCAGTAACTTCTTGGGATTTTTTTACTCCGAGTGCAGTAGGCTATCAGATTTCCTCAGAAAAAGAGGTTTTTGTAACCACTATAGCCTTTAACACTTTTTTCCATTGACTCTTTGATGAGCTGAGTCTTGCTAATGTTTTTCCATCAGCCTTTTCCTTTCAGAGGAATTTATGTTCCATCTGAATGTTATTTTTTAATTCAGTTTTATTTCAGTGATACTTACAAAGATTAGATAAGACAAGAGGAAGAAAGGCTTAGAAGGGGTCAGTCATATGTATTTTTTTCATTCAGTCAGTGTATGAATGGATGTATCTACATGGAGGATCCCCCTAGGGTTTTACACAAACAGTTTTGTTGAATAGAATTATAGTACCATGATTAGATGCAAAATTCCTCAAAGCAATTGCAGCGTTGCAATTATACAAGAATAAAGCACTTCAGAGGTGTCCCTGGATGATGCCATTCAATTTTGGTGTCCTGAGCACGAGGTTTGTTGCCACAGACTTAGAACTGAATTAGGCAAACTTGATTTGGGTCTTTTTCTTTAAGAAACTGGTTTCCCTGTGAATAAAATGGGTTATTTTGGGTGGCAGATATGGTGCTTGTCCAATTTATAGAGTAAGTAAAACAGAAATAGGTGATAAATTTGAGGATTTTTTTTATTTCTTTCATTTCTTTATAATATAAAACATAGTAGTGCTGCTGTATGCAATGCTATCTGTAGGGCATCTCTTCACTGGTTTATGTAGTGAAAACCATAATGTCATTAATAAGTATTTTATTTTTACCTTATGACTTGTTTAACAAGAAGCTTTTACTCTATTGTTATCTGTAACTTTCTAGGAGAGAACTCATCCTCCTTAAGTAAATAAATAAATACATGTATTGACTGTATTGCAAGGCAAACAAGACTGATCAAGTGCAAAGTGAAAAGGTTTAACAGTGTTAAGTGCATAAGAAAGGGAGTTTGGTTCAAAACAAGTTCTCTTGTTTTTCCAGGTGCAGTTAAATCATGGAATTGTTTGGAATTTAACTAGACTCCTAAACTACCTGCATGGATTCCTCAACTTCTGACATGCTAATTAATTTTGTTGTCTTTTTACCAAATTAAAATATTTTTAGTGTTTGAGCTTATTTGAAGCAATTATACTTCATACTGTTACATCTGCTTTACTGTAGTTTCAGTTCTACATTAAATTTTACTGCTTAAAAAACAAAAATATGCTGTTTTATGGGATGATACTTCAACATACATCATCAATCCCTGGCATCATCTGTTGATGACCAAGGTCATGGATACTTTGTGATCAGCATTTAGGACAGGGTATGGAACAGACACACCTCTAGGACTCCTAAATATTGCAACACTGTGATAATGGAGATGCAAGTAAGATCTGTGTGATGAGAAGCCATTCAGTGTGGCACCTTTTTGCTGCTTTATTTATGGTTTATCAGATGTTATGGACAATGTATTGGAAACGCATGAGCAAGGATAGTGGCTTCCACTCATTTTTCAGCCAAATTCAAACTGTGAAGTGACTTTAACCTGCAAGCTCTCCCTGGATTCTGGTTTACTTTAATAAACTTTTGATAAACTGTTTACTCTGTTAACAAGGGACTGTCGATTGATTTTTATGGATGCTGTTGCAATTGCAGCCACTGCTAGAATACAGAAGTGATGGGGCATGGGCTGTGGGGTGGTGGGTGGAGGTGAACACAAGCAAGACCAAATTGGTCCGCATCACTGATGCCAGGTGGTTTTCAGGTGCTTTGAGCAAATCTGGCATTTAGTGAAATGGATGCTTTGCCTAGTTATTGCTCTCATTGCCAATTTTAAGGCTTTAGTGGCAGAAGATTTATTTAGGCTCGTGCTCTGCAGTCCACAGCTGTTCATTGCTTCACCCTCTTGCTGCTGCGTTGCAGCTGCCACAGGTCAGCTTGTGGTCCTCCTTGAGCCATTTGAGTAAAAAGGAGTAAGGCTGGCTCAACTTAAATATCAGAACTCTGCTAACCAAACTCACATGGCTGAAGGAAAGGGAGAGTTGGCTTTCATTAGAAGCTGGGTAGGATGTTTGGAGCTGTCAGACTTCAGCAGGTAAGTGGTGGGCTGGGTACCATCTGCTGTTGGCACCGCTGTGTTCAAGAGGTGACCTCTGTGCAGTTCACTGTCCAAAGCCGAGTGGAGGGTTAAGCTACATCAGTTCTAAAAAACTGTTCTTAGAACTGTTTGTAGAGACAGTGAGACAGCTGTACTCCTGGGATAATAAAATCAGAGACAAGCATGTGCAAACGTTGGAGAAGGTTGTTCTGCGTAAGGGAAAATGTTGGGAGAACTTGCTCTTCAAAAAAACCTTTTCTGCCATAAAAACTGTTCCTGTTGACATTCCCTTATGTCAAGAACACATCCTACCCATTGCATGCAAGTGGAAAAGAGAAGGGGGAAAATAATAATAAAGACCAGAGCTTCCTGATAAGCTTCTAATCCCTCTGAAGAGAACTGCCCCAGCAAATTTCATCATTTTGCTTTGGAACTTGTCTGTTACTGCAGAGGCAGTGTTCATCTGCCGTGGTGCTGCTGGGTGTAAAATAAAGTGTGTGAGCTTAACTAGAATTCAGGAAATGTTTGGTAGTTTTGAGTTTGGCACTTTCTGCAATAGCGTAGGATGCTTGTTTGTCTGGGGAAAAAATCCACAAGGCGATGAAGCATTGTCACTAATTAAAATCAGAAGGAATAGTTGAGCTGTTTGGAGGGGATGTAATCAGCTGACTGATGAGATTAAACTTTGGGAACAAGAGGGAAATATATTGCAGGTAGAATTCCAAGCGTTCAGAGCAGAGATGCAAAATTCATTAATGCAGTTCTTTGATTATGCAGTTAGCCTTTTCCTTGCCCTTAAGTTTACCTTGGCTAGGGCACTTGCAGTTAAATGGCACAGTGGAAATTACTGGAAAACATTAACATTAACTTGTTATTGTAAGCTGACATCATGCTGAGCCTGATGGGAAGTGAAAATTTATAAATAGCTTGTTCATATATGTAAGGCAGAGATCTGCTGAGCTTCAGCAGGAGCATGATTCCTGTATTTGCTGTAGTTTAAACTTCTTTGCAGGTTGTCTATGTTTCCATGAACTTCATAGTTTCAAAAACTTCAGGAAGATCAGTGGTTCTGATGAACTCTGAGGAAATACTGTTGGTATTTTCTGTGCAGTTTTGGTGTGCAATCTACTTTTTACTGGCACTTAGGCATTCTTCCCACTATGTTCTCTGGAGAGCAAAGTGCTTTCAAAAAGGTATACTTAAAGCATAATTTAGGAATTGTTTTTCTCCCCACATAAATTCTCATGGTCGTGCCTCCTATCTGTGAACTGGAATTTAAAGGAGCTGAGTTCAGTCTGTTTCTAGGATGCATCCCTTGTATATTACAAATAAATTACTTAATCTCACTGTTTTCTTGCCTGCAAGACTTTCTTCTGTAAAAATCCTTTTAGATACGGTAGCAGGACAGGATATTGAGAAGCAATATGACATTACATGTGTAATAGCTTTATTTCTGCATCATTAATGGAAAAGGAGTAGAAATACGTGTTTCAGGAGGCCAGTTGTCTTTTCTCAGAGGTGATCTTCCTTACTGGAAAGTGGCTGTAGCCACATAAACCTGTGGATGACCTGTGCTCTCTTGTAGTACAATGAGTCTGAAAATGTAGAAGGGCTGTTTGGTTGAGAATTGTTTTTTCCCTTTCACAGCTCAGTGAGTTAATTTCTAGATTTTACTGTAATTAAAGATCAGTTTGCATTATATGCACCTTCCTTTTTGCTGTTACCCTATGCTGCCTTTATGATGCTAAACTTGTTATTAATGTTTACTCTTGGAATTCAGTCTGACTTATCTACAAGTTAAGCCCACACATTAACTATGATGTCTAGACATAAAGTTACTTTTATTGCATGTTTCAGTTGTATATTGCCTTTTATAGGGATAATTTTGACTGAGGAAAATTCTTGTGAGTTCTGCTTGTATTCAGCTGTGTAGCTCTGTGTCAGAGAAGTTTGGCAGTTGAGTCCAGGGTCTGAGCAGCAACATGGATGGTGTTTGATTTATCTGCAGTCCCTCATGTCTCTGTTGTTACCTGCAACTAATTGTGTCAGAATTTTCTATAAGGGAGAGGGACTTTTCCCTATTGTTTGCACTCAGAGAGGTGCAGCAATCCCTCCCATAGAAGAGCAGTCAATTTTACATTAAGTTGAGCAGGCTTTGTAATGTTGGCTCAGAGTTCAGACAAAAGAGTGCAGTTGGTAATATTGAGTTCCTCAGGTGCAAACAGAGCCATTAACAGTGACAAAATGCTTCTAAATGGAAGTGGAAGTTGATCCTCATACACAGGGGCATGTACAGTGACAGGTTATAACTAACTTACTCTATGAATGGACAAAAGCTTTTGGAAGGTGTAATATGGCCTTGAAAAGCACCACCTTTTTCAAATTTTTTCCCTATTGTTATAGCTACCTGCACCAGGATATTTAATGTGTCAAATTATTCCTCAGACTTTAAAAATACTGAATGATTTTCCTTTGTTAGAGAAAGACCTGTATATGTATTTTCTTCTCTGTAAGTTTGAAATCATTAGTTGAGAGAAGTAAATAATTTTCTGGAACTGCAAGTTTAGCTTTGCTTTATGCTGTAACATGAATTTATGAAATAAAAGCATCAAATGGATATAGCTTACTTCTATTTTTTTTCCCAGCTTGTGTGTTAATGCTGACATTCCTGAGGCAGAAGATCACCTCTGCTGAAATCAGCAGAGCTGTGGGGTCAAGTGGCAGTGTACTTCTGAGCACTCTTGATAAACATGTTCATAATCACCGTGTCTTTTATGCGTCAGCTCCTTAGTGTCAGTGGGTAGCTGTATCCTTTAATATTCCTCCTAAGTGTATCCCTCTGTTACAAGAATGTGTACCTTGATCTTTCATTTGCATTTGTCTCCATGTGACATGTACAGGATAACTGTGTTATGAGGAAAGAATAAGTTCAAGTTGTTTCACTGCAACTCCAAGAAAAAGAAGAGGGGGAAAAAAAGCTATTGCAGGGGGTGTGTGTAGCTTTATATCCTTTGAGGTATCTGGATTAAGGCAGTGATGGGTGGGTTTTTAGGATGGTGGGATTACAGACATGGAAGAAGAGCCTTTGTTATATCCTTTGTGCTGTTTGTTCTGATCAGAAATACAGGCTGAGGGCAGTTCTTAACCACTTCCAGCACATGGTCTGGTGTGTTCATTTCTCTACACTTTCAGGTTTTGGTTATGTGCTATGGGAAGATAATAGGTTATGTTTGCAGAGAGTGGAAATGCCACCAGCTCCACAGTAGCCTCTTTCATCTCTGGTCAAGCTGGCAGGATAGGAGGATATATGTGAGACCCATTCAGATCTGCCTTTTCTTTCTTTGACTCCTCAAGCAGATTTGCCTTTTCTTAATACTGGCCTGCTTATTTCCTCATCAGCCAGTTTGTCTATAAGTCTTCAGGTTGGGCTTCTCTGCCCTGCACGTGTACCTTTTTTAATAAGATGAATGACAGCTTAAAAATATCTTAAATCCTTAAGTCCTAATAATTATAAAGTCAGGCCTCACATCAGGTTTCTGTGTGAATAGGCAAACCGTGTACTTCTAGGAGAAAATTCAGCTGGGTCTTTCAAGTAAATGACACTAAAGACTTTGAAGTTTCCTGGCAGCAAACTTCTCATTGTTTTGTTTTCTCCTAAAATAAAATTAAAGTCACATACACAAATTTAAGGTACGATTCAGTTTCACCCTGACTAAAATAAGAAGTTAAACCCTGAAGGAAAAACATAATAAAACTTATATTGCAAAAACTTTAAACTGTGAAATTCCACATTCGTTGGCTTTTGTTTTAGGCAAAAGCAGAAGTGTGTCTTCAATTTTAAGAACTCATTTTTACTAATTTATATTTTGTAGTATATATCTCTCTCACTGAGAAGAAAGCTACTTTCTTATTTTTCAGCATTTTCTATCTTTCATTTAATTATGGCACCTTCATCATTTTCAGATTATTAAATAGCTGTTATTCTTGCTCAGTTATGCAGAATTAACTAGCATTGTGTTTTTATCCATAACTTCAGGTGTTTTCAAACCTTACTTCAAAATTTCTTACTTTAATCAAAACATGCTTGCCTTCATTTTAATCAGAACACCTTAGTTCATGTATAAACTTAGCATTATGAGTTTTGATAGATATATTTGGAAGAAGGATTTGACTGCAATAATTTCTCAAAATTGTGTAATTATACAATGAAACATGCTGACAAAACAAAGCTAAAATTACGGAAAAATTGAATTCTGAACCAGTTGTTGCTTTAAAGGAAGAAAAATAATTTTATACAGTTTTCAGCAAAATATTTACAAAGGGAAATACTTGAACTTCAGACTGAGTTTATTAGTCCATACAAAAACAAATTTAAGGAAGTAATATTCATTTATAGTAATCATATATGGCAATCATATAACTTATATTTGGCAGAAACAGTACTTTGATCTGTATTGAAATTACTGCCATGAAATTGAAGACTTCAAAGAAATGTAGTGGTAGGACCACAGGAAGTGATACCTGGAATAATGTAGTGTATGTATAATTGATCTAGGACTATGAGAATTATGGCTTTTCTAACACACCTGTTTGGAGATGCCAAGAGAATTGATAAATATTTGAAAATACTCTTCCATATATTGTCATTTAAATGTGGAAATCAATTCAGAGTATTTACTCTCTCCCTCAAACCGTGAATGAAACCTTTTCTCATAATTAAAGTACGTCAGATGAAGAAAAGCCTTAATGACTGCAATACAGTTGATGTATCCACACAGTTGCTAAATCTCAGTGTGGCAGAGGATGGGTCACTCACTGTGGGGCACAGGGGTGCCACCAGCTCCACCTGGTGCAGCACGTTTGTGTGCTGTGGTTCTGCACTGATTTTAAATTCTCACTCCACAATGCACAGGGCTGCTTCTGTTTGGGAGAGCGGTGTGAACTGCAGGGACTGTGTTCGTACCGTACTTGCTGTTGATAAAACAGTGTATTTCTTTTCCACAAATACAAATTCTTAACAGACCAGGATGATATCAGAAGCTAAGCAGATAAAAACTCTCCCGTTTATTTTTGTATAGATATCTTCTTGGAAAACCGAGGGGTGGAATTTGAGGCTCTTAGTCCCATTGTAATTATCACAGTGGTACTTTTCATCTTTAAGAAAAAAAAGGGATTTTTAGGACTTCTTTTTCCCTAGAGTTAATTATCGTAACTTTGAACTTTTTATCATCCTAATAAAAATGCCTTCACCTGTCACAGCAGCTTGCCAGTTTTTATCTACATGGTTGTAGTAAAAAGAAAATGAAAAATTTGGCCTAATTTTGAGAATACAGAGATAACTTGGCAGTTGTTTTTATCATGGAACAAGAATAAAATTTTATCTGCCTTTAAATGAGAGAAGAAAAGAAAAATCGTGTTTGAGGTTTTCTCATGTTAATGCTCAGGCAAAAGCTTTTGATGGAACAATTCCAAAGAACCATGTTTAGCTTAGTGCAATAATCTCCTTACTGCTGCCATTTTGCGAACACCCTTTTTTGGCTTTCCTTGTTGCTTCAACTTTCATAGCTTGGTGAGTGGCATATTTTTCAAAGCCCAGTATTTACACAGTGTTTTCTTTCAGCTGATGAAACATCTGTATTCTTTATATTTTTTTAGGGAGTTAAATGAGCTATGCTGAGTATGTAAAGTTTAGGGTGATCTCAGTTTGTCTTTTTTTTTTTCTTTTTCAATGAGCACTGAAATGAACACTGGGAGCATTGTTTCAGTATTGCATTTAGGAATGTGAATATTTGTACTGTATACTTAATTTCATCCAAACATAGCTGAGGGCATTCACGAAGAACATTTTACTGCTTCAGGTCATCTTAAGGGGAAGAAAGTTTAATGTTGCTACTTCACTGAGAAATGTGCAACTGTATAATCTTCAACGAGTTTTTGGAAAATCTGATTGTTTAAAAAGGCACTTTGTGCAGCAACATGCTGAAGGTTGTGTTTTCTTTCATATACAAGTGTGTGTGTGTACACCAGCTATCTGCTTAATCTGTTTTGTGTCTGAAATTAAAGGCTTAGTGTAAATTTTAGAAACCTTAGTTCGCCTATAAAATTATTGCTAATGCTATGAAATGTTAATTTGTTAGGCACAAAGTGTGTCACACTAGATCAACTTGGTGGCTATTAACGGGTTGTGATATATTTGCAGTGTCTCTGTATGTATGCAGGAGAACTCTTGGCATAAAAAAGTTTATACGCTTGGTAAATTGTGTTTGATATGAGTTTTCCTCCATCATCATCACATTGTTTCATTGTTTTAATCATGTATTTCACAGCATTTCAAGCTGATATGAGAGCTGCTAAAAGTAATGTTCTGATACATACCATAACAAAGTTGGTTTGAGGGAGAAAAATGTCTCTGCTGCTCATGATTTATATTTTTGACTTAGCTGATGTCTAATCATTTAAGTATTTGTATTTTTTTAAAAAAGCAATGTGCATTTTTTTTTCACTTGCTCATCCAAAATGAATACTTGGAAAACAGCAGATGTTATGTCTTAAGGTCTGATCGGGTACAAAGGAAACACTCAACTTTCTCATGTCATGGCAGGGAGACACTGAAGTCTGTGTTGCATCTGAAAGCTGCTGTTTGATGGGGGATGGATGTGAACAGGATAGAAAGATATGTGTGCTGTTTTCTTCCTCCCTCCCCCACCCTCCTCTACTTTTTTTCCCTTTTCTCAAGACTTCTATAGCTGAAAAACAAGGATGAAGCATTAACAATGCCAAGGAAGGGAGGGAAGGTACAGGAAGTTGAGAATGGCTGAAGAGCAGAACAGTTTCATTGGAGTGCTGGATGCTTGAGTTTTGCTCATTACAATAAAGTGTCACACCTGAGCTGGCTCGGTGGGGTTTGTTTGGATTTCTTCTGTGTCATTTTGCACTAAGTACTCCTCCCATGTAGTTTTAGCTGCAGCAGGTTGGACATGCTGGTTCAGAGTTAATAGAACCTGGTGGACCAAAGGGTCTCACAATGGTCAAGCTCCGCATACTGTTGCACTCAAATTGGTGTATTAGCCTGACTCCTGAACAGCCTGCTTAGGGAAAGAAAATGGTTTTGGGCACCCATGAACTCATCATCTTTAATGCAGAATTCCACAGAACTACAGACAATACCTTTGATGTTGTATCTAGAGTCTTATTAAAAAGACTCTGAATATCTCAAAGATGTGTTTAGGCTGCTTTCTTGGTAGTTACTGCATGTCAGATTTAAAGACAATTCTTAACAACTGGTAGGTCTTCATAAACCTGCCTCCACAGGTAGTGCAAATCTTTGGTAAAACTACCTTTAAAAAAGGGAAAAAATCATTAATCGATTGCCTCAGTGTAATAAAAACCAATGCCACAAACATAAGGAACACTGTGACCTCATTGCATTTATGTGTGAGGAATTTAGCAGAGGATTCTAAATCATGTAGTATTTTGGACTTGAGGAGAGCCATGTGCTGGAAAGTCTGTCTCTTTTATTATCTATATCAAACAGTCTCATAAAACTTGCTACCTCCTCGTGCAAACATGGCCTGCCTTGTAGTCTTAGATCATGGAAGCCACATGGAAGCCAAAGAATGATGTATCACACATGATGGAAGTGAAGCAATACCGAAGCTAAGTTTTACAGACTGGTTGGTTGGATGCCTCTGGTTTTAGCTTACATAATGTAGGGCTTTGAATAAACCATGCTGATGTTAATTGCAATTTCACATTTGGCTTAAGCTTTCTAAAATCTCATGAAAAAAGAGTTTCTTTTTGGGAAAGCTTTCTAGGTCTCTAAAATCTGGCAAGGCAAACTGAATAAATGATAGAGGACCTACAGTGAAATAACAAGAAGGTAAGGATTTTGCATATGTCAAAAATCAGAACGGTGTAAACTGTAGTTGAACATTGTTTTTGATGGATTCCAAACTTTTTCAAGAGTGCTTCAGACTCTTGCATGAGTTGCAGCTTCTGATTATGCTGCTTAAATGCGGCTTGTGTCCTGTGATTTTTGCCGTCTGAATAGTATTGAAAGGATATGGTTTATATAGATTATCAACTCCAGAGGAGTTCTGATTGCATTTTCAGTGCCAAATTTCCTACCTGGACAATTTAAATCCATAAATTTGACCTCCTTAGTATATATAGTTTTTTTCTTTCAAGACCTTTTGTTTGAACTATGAAACTACTTAGGTTTCCTCTGTATTTACGTGGGAGGCACTTTTAAAGTTGTTTTCAAAGCTGAAGAGATTAAATTAAGCTTCTAGGAAAAAATATTATAGCCCCTTCATAATTGTGAAACACATTTCATATTATTGCTTAGAGGTAAATCCGTTCTCGTTCCTGGAAATGAACACAAGCACAGAAGAATAAAATTGGAGAGGTTGAGGCACTGAAGTGTTTTCAATTAGCAGAGAATATAAAAGGCAGTATGAAGAGCTTCTGCATATGTATTATTTTCCTTTTTCATTCTTTGTCTTCTCTCATGTCTATTACTTAACCGAGATTACGGGCAGGCCACAGAGAAACTATTAGTAGCGGCAACTTGGTGCTTTGGTTTTCATGAAGGTTAATTTGAGTGGGTACTTATGTAAATCATTTTATTAAGCAGACAGTTGCACAGGCAAGACCAGGCTAAAGAAGAGTATTCAAGTAGAGATCTCTTACAACATTCTGAAATATTTGCAAGCTTGCACTTTTGGAAAGTGCTTTGTAAAAAAAGATCAAAATTCAAAAACATCTTGGAAAGGCCATTTTAGAAAGATCCCACCATCAAATGATGTTCAGTTCAGAGGACTTCAGAAGATGTAAAAAAAAAAGATGCACAGGCTGTTTATTCAGAATATGTCTTGCCTGCAGAGCACCTGCTAACAAAGGGAGATGAGAATTTATTTCATTGTTCCTATCCAAGAGCCCCAGTGGGATCTCTGTGTGTAATAAGTACCTCACTAGGAAAAAATCTGGACTGACTGAATAGTGTCCAGAGAACAGTTGTTTACCGTGAGGGCAAGGGTGAGAGTGGAGAGGAACACCTTACTTCAAGAACTTGGATTTTGAGGGTGAAACATTGGAGGAGATTGTATAGAAGTATTTTGGAATCTCCTTTCTTGACTGTTTTCAGGATTAGGACAGTCAGGCATTTGTTTCATCGAAGAATGTTTAGACCCTGCCTCATTTCTGTATGGATTAGATGGTCTCTTGACATCTCCTCTGTTTCCATGCTTATTTGAAATGACTGCAGCTGTTTTTCCACTTGAATAATTTCACAAAAAATAACCCAGATGAAATTGTGTCAAGTTAATGCTATGTGGCAGGGCTTGTGTTTCCAAAACAAGCAAACAAACAAAAAAATATAACCCCTGGAGCAAGTGACAGCTGGAATGTGGGAAACCAAGACCTGATACATAAAAATCTGGATACAAAAAATTTTCTTTTCCCAAAGCGAAGTGAAGGCTCCAGCTTGGTCCATCAGTCATTAAATTGTCACTTTGCAGTATGAAGTGCTAATACTCTCACATGTTAAGAGTGTTTCCTTATAAAATGCTCATGTACACAGTTTCGGAAATCATTTGATAACACCACTAAAGCTTCTTAAATTCTGCATATAGCCAGTTTCAGTAAATAATGGGGGGATGTACTTTTTTGATTTGCATAGAAGCCCCGTCTCTCAATGTAGCTTACCTGCGTAGGCAAAAGGAGTTTCAAATCTTGAGGCTGTAAGACGAGTTAAAAAAAGAGAGAGAGTTATTACCCATTCCTCCCATTCCAGCTTTTAAACTGCATATATGTGCAAAACTCCTAAACCTGAGTAAGATCTTTCTCATCAGGCTTCAATACTGCACTGTTTATCTCCGTTTTTTTTTCCATTTAGAAATTTAACTCACCTAGGTGTTTCCTATTCACTTGCATGTGAATGGGAAAAGTAAAAACTAAGTGTCATGATATGGACCTTGTCACTTGTGTCAGAAGTGTCATGCACCCTCTCCCGCATGCAGAGAGGATGAGTTGGGCTTGGAGAGTGCCTCTCCACCGTGCAGTTGGTATCACCTTTCTTATACTGTCCACTATTTTCGTTTTATGCTTATGCCTATACATATTCTTTTTAACTGTTTTTTTTTCTTAACACTTTTTATACATTTAGTTTTACTTGGAAAAACCTATTTTTAAATAGCAAAGGAGGGTCTCTAAGAACAGAAGTGGAGATTTTTTGTTAACTGAGATCAGAAAGCTACAGGTTGTGCTTTCTGTTCTGGTTTCTTGAATTCTTTCCTTCATGGTAGCTATTATGTGTCTGCTTGGCTTTTGTGTGCAGCTCTGGGGGAGAAAGTGCAGTCAGTGCCAAACCCCAGGGCAGGAGCTCAGTCCTCTCTGTCTTTGGAAAGGAAAGGTGTGAGTATCTCCCTTCTCCGTGAAACACAGTGTTTGACTGGGGCCCAGAATGAAGGTTCTCAGAGAAAGGAATAAAGACACTTTTCTGTCAGCACAGCAAGAGTGGTTAGAGATGATAATTCTACTGCCTTTAAAAAGCATTTTTTATCAATGTATGATTTTCAAAGAACCTTCCCTGTCTTCTTGGTTGTTCTTGTATGATGCACCCAGCCCCACTCCATCCAGTGTGCCAAGCTGCCAGCTGCCCCAAAAGCAGTTGTGCTGGCACTGGTAAGCAGGTGGCACCACAAAAAAAGTTGAAAGTTGAGGGGTGTTTTGAGGTGTCAAGAGCCAAAGGAGTGGTGTTCATCCTGCTGGCTTCTGTTTGCTTCATGGAGGTTGACATCTTGCAGCGCTTTCTGTATTTTGCTGTTCAATTACCACAAAAAGTGAATTTTGAAACCTGGGCAACTTAAGGATATAAGGATTTTGTCTGCTGTTAGGACAAATGAATATATATTTTTCCTTGAGTAATAGTTGTTCCTTTTGCACCTGTTTCATCTTAGAGTTATTTGGAGGAAGAACACTGGCTAGAAACTCTAGTTTCAAGCTTGTTTTTTTTTTGTTGTCTTTTATTTAGGTTTTTCACTTGCTGCAGTCATACTTAGAATCAAACCAGTACGTTACTTTGGACTCTCAGCAGGGACTGAGTGACATCATTGCCTGTATGAGAACCAAACTGTGGCTGGCTAAAAGGTAAGATAAAACACAAGATATCTGATTTATGCACATAGTTTACTAACATATGAAAGGCTTGGCTGATTTTTTTTTTTTTTTAGCAGGGCGGACACATTTATTTTTCTAGAAATATGGAAAAGTTAGGTGCCTTACTGGCTTGTTGATTAATCAAGATGATTTTTTCCAAAAAGCAAGGATGAAAAAACACTGTAGTTCAGTCATTAAAGAAAATAAACCTATGAATGAAAATTTCTATAGATGCAGACATTTTGAGGATAAGTGTTCCTTCTTGGCTAAGAAAAATATGCCACATACACAAGGTTATCATGTACTTATTTTTCTGACTTTGACCTTTAAAAAAATGAGTAGGAAAATAGCACAGCAATTGTTTAAACTATCAAAAGTACTTACCTGCCTACAAACAATCCAAGATAGTTTTGCAAACATTTTTCTTAACTTCAGGTGACCTACATATAACTTCTTCTCTTTCTCTTTTTTGAACTCTGCTTGATCTCAGCAATTGCTTTTGAGAATCCCTACCCATGAGAACTTGTGGACAAAGAGCACAAGTCCTGGCATAGATAAATAACTGGCAATATTCTACATTTTGCACCATGGAGTGAGGTCACCAGTCTAGTGTGGATCTGTGATAAAACATGTGTTGCTTTGTGAACATCAAAACCAACGTCGTAAGCGGTTTGGAGAAGGTGTCTCATGGGCTGAGAAGTCTTTTGTCAGTGTTAACTAAGTTGGGGTAATCAACATAGAGCTGGTCTTTGAGAATTACAGAAGTGTCTCCTGAAAGAGTGAGAGTGATGATATGGCAGATGAAACATGGCAAAAATAATTGTGAAATGATACTCATGAGTAAAGCAGTCTGGACTTTTCCTGGGGGAAGAATGGTTGACTGAGCAGATTTTTTGTTTGAAAAAAGTCACTCTGGTTCTTGGTAAAGCCCAAGAGGGGAGGGGGCCAAATATCATGAAAAGAATGCCGAAGAAAACAGAAAACACACCTATGTTTGTATATTAATCTGTGCTGTATATTGAAATATTATGTAAATCTTAAAGAAGCTACAATAGGAATCAGAAGTATTATAAAGACTGGCAACAAGTATAAAACAGTTTCTACTTGGAGAGTGATTAAATAGGCTGAGATTTTTTTATTTTGGAAAAGGAACAACTGAGGGATGATATGGAAAAAAAATTAAATCTATGAGTTGCATAGAAAGGGGAAGAGAAAGTAGCATCCCTTCCAAGATGGCAGATATAAAAGAAACAAAATAATGAATTTTTTAATGTAATACAGTTTAGCTGTGGAACTCTATAAGATAGTCTTGGTTTTAAACCTGTCTGAAGTTTTTACCAAACGATTTAGCGGAGTCATGGAAGGAAAGTTCAGTGAGGTTGCTGAATATGTAGACATCACAGCTGGCTCAAGAAATTCTTCAGCAACCTTAAAAGTTGAGACAGGTGTTTTTGGAAGTGTCACTCTTCATGCTTTCCTTTCCTGTGCATCTGCTCTTTGCCCCAGTTGGAGACATCGTGGGGGACCTGTTGACTTGATTCAGCATTAGCATCTTTAAGTCTTTAAATGAGAATAGTAATTTGCGTTAGTAAATTAAATCCATTGACACCGTTAAAAAGTGAAAAAACCCCTCAAACAGTAGAGACCAAATTTAGTAGAAAGATATTCATGCTAAATGATTTCAAATTTTAACATACTTTATCATTCTTGCTGATTCTGAACAGCCATACATCCTTAGGCACACTTGGAGCTAAGGCGTGTTTCTTTTTTTTTCTTTCCTTGTTTCTTTTTTTTAACCGTAAAAAGGCAAGTAAAATATCCAAAGGATACCTGGTAACCAAGTTTGCTTCCACATAAGTTTTAAACTTTGGACTACAGAAAATTTTCTTACCTCTTAACTTTCTGTTTGTTATAAATGTATTCAGTATGGTGTAATTTAAAAACAAAACAAACAAACTGAAACAAAGATAATGAAATAGGTGGTATTTTCTGGTAGTTTCCCACAGTGTGCAGCATTACTGTTTGTAGTTGACTGGGTGGAGATGAACAGTTGTTCATGTGCTAAACGGTGGGGTTTGAGGGGTTTGTTGTTACTTTCTCTTTTACTTGTCTTAAAGGAGTATTAAGAGGTTGCTTGGCAACTGAGCTGTGCGACTCAGTAAGTTCCCTCTGTGTGGGTTTCTGGATGCTAGGAGAGAGTATCAGGAAACCAGCACTTTATTCTTGCCATGTTGTTCGACTTCTTGATGTGCATCTGCTGCTCAGCACTGTCAGAGAGGGTAATGGCTGGCTGGACCCTTGGTCCATGTACAGTCATTGTTACCTTCTTTCTGTTCAGGCAAAGTGAGTGAGCACATCAGAGAAAAATAATCCACCTATATCTGCCTTTTTCACAAAGAGATAATTTAGCATGTCATCAATACTTTAGTGCAGTGACTGAAAAGAGGGTATTAGAGACACTCACTATTAAAATAAAGTTGAAATATAAGGAAAATGGTTTGTGAATATGAGAAAATGGGGAATTATTTCCAAAAACCAATTTTCAGTCACATTTCCGTGCTAGTTTAGTAAAGTTCTTGCTGGTGTTCTTTCAACTACGTGCTTCCTTTGTACCATGGAACAAACTTCTCTGAGAGTCTTAGATTACAAAATTTTGGATTGCATATGTAGTTTTTAGAAATGAAGCTCAATTGTCATGTGTGTTTCTGAAGGAAAGATTATTGTTCTTCAGCGGTTTCCTGAACTGAGTGGGTTTTTTTGTTTGTTTAGGTTTTGGTTTTGGTGGTTTTCTGCCTTTTCAATGCCAGAATGTAATCTCCTTTCAGCAGAATGTGTTGGTGTAGAATAGCTCAAGCAGCTATTTCACGTTCCCTGTAATATAATATAATCTCCTCTTCCTTCTCTACTCCACGACTTGATTTCCCTATAGAGAATAAAATAAGGGGTCACATTCCCCGAATTGAATTTCATAAAGTGCTCACTTTTTCAACTGGTCCTTTCTGTCTGTTGTGAAGGCAGACTATGCATACTAATGTGACATGGTAGTTTTTTCTCCTTGGCTTTTTTTTACATCTTCAAAACACTAACTTGTTGGTGTATTCAGAAAGAGTATTTTCATTTTTTATGTGTTTTGGTGAATGAGACCTGGCTTCCATCCACTTCTCAAGGTGATGTTTGAATCTTTTCGCTTTACTTGTAGATTTGTATCTCACTGAGTTTTTTTCATTTTGTTTTGGAATAAACTTGGTTTCTGGTTTAAAGTGGTATAATAATATTATTGCTTTCCTCCACCCTCACATCAGTGTTAGTTTATTGCACTTTTTGCATGTATGGGAGGTGCAGGGTGTTGGAGAAGAACAGAAATTAAAAAAATCTATAAAATCTGCTTTGTTGGAGAACTGAGATAATGTAAATGAAGTGATGGAAATGAATGTGGTGAAAACTTTAAAAAATATCAAACTAAACCTTCAAAAACGTTCAAGGCTCTGTCATATGAATTAAAAAAAAAAAAAAAAAGTAGTTTTTAGTTCAATTGCATACCAGGGAGTTACAGGGCTAGCTCTAGATGCCTTCTGCTTCATAAAAACTGAAACCTAAAAGAGCAGCCTTTGGAGCTGGTAATTTCTTTTACAGAAGTCCCAGAAATATCTCTCTTGTTTCATTTGTAGCCTTTGGCATGGGTAAGTATTGGTATTGGAAAATTTGAGAAATCATGTCATTGCACAGCTTTGCCGTAGGATGCTGCTTTGCAGTGCCTTGAGTTTGATTTTTTTTTTTTTTTGCTGCCTTCCTTTTTAGTGGAGACCACAGATGGGGGGGAAAGCCTTTGAGGTTCTGCCAGAAGTCAAATAACATACTCTGCTAACCTCCAGCCATGTGCCATTTCTTAGCTGAGAGCTTGTCTGCACTGGGAAAGTTTACTTCTAGGAAGGCTGCTTTCTTGAAACTAACTTGTGTGGAACAGCCTTGAATAATACCAACTGGCTTTGCACTTTGCAAAGAGTTACTGGTTTGTGTTGAATGAAGAGTCTGCAGTGGGTGCACATAGGTTTACAGCCCAAATAGCCCGTGCTCTGCAGTGCTGCTCCTTATAGCTCTCTACTTTATGGATGGGATTGCTAAAAATATAAATAAGCCTTCATGTAGAGACACAAGGTTTGAGCTTACTCAACAAATATATGCTCAAATTGTTTCAGGCTGAAGCTCAAAAGCCTGTTCACTGTCCACTCCAGGCTGAATTTAAGGGGTGTGATCTAGCTATGACTGCTTTGAATGAGGGAAATATCCACCAGTACTTTATAACCCTACAGAAGATGCTGACTTGTCAAGTTGATGGCCAGGGCACCCCAACAAGCCTGTAGTTTCTCTTTTGCCCCTCTCCTTTTGGCAGCATTATGTGAGTGACAACAGGCAGATGACCACTTCATATGAGGTGCATTTAGGCAGTCCATGGAAAGCAGGAATGTGGTGGCCTCGTTGGGGTTTCAGGACTTCGTGGCTCAGACTGTAACCGAAATATGTGTTTCTTCTCATTGGCTCTTAGGAGTGACAGCACTGAATTCTAGTGAGCCGGCTGTTAAAGGCAAAACAGTGGCACATGCAGGCATACCTGGATATAAGTGCAAGATGCCCATGGCTCCCTGTAGCTTTGCAAGCGGCCTCTGTGATTTTCAAAGTGGTCCTTATTTGGGAGCTGGAAGGGGATTTTTGTACTTTTAAAACAGCAAGGTGGCAAGAACTAAGGAGAATGTAAGGTCATCCTCATTGGCAGAGGAGTCCTTCTCTTCAAGTAGTGCCTTTGCCTCTTCCTCTTTCTCTGCATCAAGGCAAACCTTCTTGTCCTTCTAAGACCATGTCTGCCTTTGGCATCCTCCTTTTCTTTTAACTTTTCTATTTCTGTCTTTAAAACCTAGACATTGAGAAGGACAGTTAATTACACTTGTTCATTAGTGGTCTGTATACTTTATACAGTTGTGTTAAAAAGTTGAAAATACTTTTAATGACTGAGCTTTGCTCTGTGGAAATCTATTTACTAGGTTTCAAACTGAAAAGTTAACTTTCTGTCAGCTGGAGCAGTAATGTATGTGTGTACTCTTGCACACACAAAATGCAAAGGAAAATTTTTGTTGTTCTGTTCCAGCTGAGAGCAAAGCATACCATTATGTACAGTTACTGCACATCAGGTGCTTGGTGGTAATGTAATTAATCTGCACATTCTGACCCATGGGCCTAGTTTAGCCTCATTTGTCTTTGCTTTTGAGGGCAGTCATAACATGTCATTGTTCATAAATGTATTCTTGAAGGCATTAATTTAAATCTTATGTACTTCTAGAAGGCTAATTCAGGTTTCTGTGCTGCTCTAAGTCCACTCTTTCACCAGTTTTGATAATAGTATCATTAACATAGCTACAAACTATTTAGGTACTTGGTGATTGCTTGTTTTGGAACACCCACTTTGGGTATCAGTAGAGATGTTTGAACTTCAGGATGAAGTTTAAGATGTAATTTGCATAAGATAAAATAGTCTTTGACTCTGGTTCATAGGTATACTCTTACCTTAAATATGAACATTCTGGGGATATTAAAACATGGATGCAGTTGCTTAAGACATTTTCCCTCCACCAGTGCAACATTCAGAGTAGGCACAAGCCATGTACAATTAGAGATTTTGGACATAAATATTCATATCAGAAAATGCTTTTCAATAAATAAACATAAGAGTTTTCTTAGCTTGTTTTTAAAAAGTAAACCCCCTGATGTTAATTGTGCAAAATTCATTAAATTTGCACATGGGATTAGTTTGACCTCTAAGAATTTTAGGGTGTTGCTGAGGAATCACATGAGGTTCTCATTAAGAGAACAAAAAAGAACAGACAGGATTATTTTATCAGTGAGGTATGCTAAAAACAACACCAACAAAACACAGCCTTTCAATATCATTCACCAAGGACAGCCAGAGCACAAATTAATTTTTCTTAATAGCTGAAACTCAGGATGTTCTTGGTGGTATCACAATGACAATCTGTGTAGCTCCTGTTTGAAGCAATAAACTCTCTGCCTTTATCAGGGAAACTAATAACAAACACAATAGTCTAGCTTTGGTGGTGGTAGAAAAATTTAAATCACTAGACTAGCAAGTCCTTGGGAGAAAATGCCTGCTATAATGCTGGATGAGCTGTCCTTAGAGAAGGGGCAAGTGAGGGGTGCTATGCACATGGTAATTACTCCGAGAAGGTCTCAACAGCACCATGTAGGCAAGCAGATGCACCAGTACTGGATGTTTGTATTCCTATTTCTATGCGGGTGTTCCTGCGCTTCCAGGAACTCAGCAAGGATTACTTGGTAGTGCAGGCTTCATTATTATTTTTTTAAATGCTTTCCATTAAATGTGGGTCTGTTGGCTGTGATGTTCACTGATGTGCTGGTTTTGTATTACATGGTTAAAAATGCTATGGACAAAGTTTAATAATTAAATCCATTATTCATGTCTCCTCAAGAAGACAAGAGGAAGGCCATGCATGTTGATTCAGTGCTACAGTTGTGGGCTCTGAGAGAAAATAGATTAAAATATGAAGGTTGTCTTCTAAACAAATATACCTCAAAAAACCTCAGTCTTTAGAATACTGCAGAATTTGAAAGCTAATAACCAAAATAATGGGAGATTTAATCTTTTAATCAGCCACTCTTTGTACGTGTAGGAGTGATTTCCATAATTCGTCGCCCCCGTAAATGACAACTGATCATTTGCCAGATCTCTCTGCAGGTAAAATGTGGTCAGTAGAACCAGCTTGGCTTGGTTCGTCTGCAACCCTCCAAGATAGGACTGTCTATGGATAGTTCTCTAAGGATTGTGCAGAGTTGACTGTATCAAGACTCAGACCTCACGGATGATGCACTTCTTGGTGCATTTAGAAGGTATTTTAGCTGACACAATTGCAGGTCACATGTCAGAAGAATCTGGTCACCAGAAGCAGGAATACTTTGCAGAGATTTGCCATTCTTCAGCAAGGAGTATACTGGAATTTGATAAGAAGGGAAAGATACACTGTAAACCTAAAATTCAGTTGCCAGTGTGCCAGCCTGAAAAGCTAAGATAATGGACAACAAAGGCAAAATGGGAAGCTCAGAATAGGAAGTTGCAGAGATCCTGTCCCTAAGTACTAGGACGTGTTTGACTTTGTTAAAATAATTCCTGTTTTTGTGCAGAGCTAAAGGTGAAATTCCAGCCTCAAATGTTTGTCAAATTTTCACTTTTTGCAAGCATTTTTAAGGTTCAGAAATGCAAGAATTTGTGCAATAGCATCCCATGTATTAACTCCAATATGATGTTCAGGAAACTAATTTGTTTTATCTGTTGGAGTCAAAAACTTTACAGAATATTGGTGTCCAGAAAATAGGAGAATTTGGGGTTTAAATTCATCACCAGCAAGCTGATTTACTTTTGCCAGCTAAAATATAATTTTTCTTTACAATAACATGTTATTTAGATGTAAGAATAGGGTGATATTTAGTGTTCACAAGTTTTCTTTTAATATGAGACTTTTTATAACATGCTGTTTATAGGTTTAGTCATAGAGAAAGGTCTTCTTTCCAGAAATTTTAGTCTTTTTCAGCCTTTCCAAAGGCTACAGAAACATACAGGATTACATTAAGAGTGACTTTTTCATTAAAGACCAGAGAGGAAGTAGGCAGTTCATTTAATTAATTGAACTGAAATGAAAACTGCCATACAAGTCTTAAGGATGATTTTCTTCTTCTTCACAAGGCAGCTGTGAATTGGCCTTTGGAAGGGTTACCTTTGTAATCTTGTCAGCTCTGGTTTCTTTACCCTGACACTTAAGAGTGTGCTATGACATTTTTGGATAAAATAGAAGGATTTGTAGGTGACTTTGTAAGTTGTACAGTTTTGACTGGAGTTCTATATTAATTTGATTCATGATCCAAATCTTGTCATCAGTTTTTAAAGATGGGGTCTGAGAGTAACCAATCTTAGTAGATTAGAAGTGGCTAACATTTAAACACTGAATTGAAAAAAATGTCTGACACTGTGTGTAATTATTTATTGTTTTACTGTGACCAGAACTGTGATTTATATGTTACATACTATTGGGTGAAATTCTATTTTGTAAGTTATTTAATAAAGATATATTCCTGTTTGAGAAATAAGATCAGTAGTTAATAAGATTCATAAAGCAACACTGGCGAAAAATTTGAAATCTTTCAGACATTTCTAAAAGCTTTGAGACTGCAAAACATAGAGCTTTTCCAGGACCTTTTATAAAAGGATTTAGGTACCCCTAAGAGAGCTAACTACTAGGAAACCTGTAGCTAAAGTAATTCACAAGAGAGATATTATGGTTTTTTATTTAATAGACATTGATTATCATGTTGCATTTAAAATTTCTTAAGTGCTTATTTAGAATTTGAGGAAATATGCTTTGATTCTCATGTTGTTCAAAAATATTGTTGGTTGCTGTCTATTAAATAGTGCTTGTTCTGCTAATAGTTTTCCAACATCTGTTTCATAATGAGGAAAAATATGAGCAAAATAAACTACCTCTTTGGAAAACATTGAATTTCTAGAATAACCAAAGGCTAATGTAATAAACATTAACATGAACAGCTTTGATTTCATAATCACTAATTTGTATCTCTCTATTATTTATGTAGCAAATGCAATAAATTAATGTTACAGCTGTTATTGCTCATCTCAAAGTGAGGTGGGAAAAGAGGAATGATCCAGGAGAAAATAGCTGTCAGCTTTTTAAATCATCTGACTTAGTCATTGAAAATTGGGTGTTTTTAGAAGATAATGAGAATCTGCCAAAGTTGTGCATCACAGTTCTTTGGTATTTGCTATACGTAAAGGTATGTTGACATCCTCACTTACGTATAGAGAGCTGGGTAGTTACAGATGGTGTAATGAGTAGGAATGCTATTTAAGAGCCTCAGCAAACCGTAGTGGTTAGAGGAGCAAGAGGTTGTCTGTTTAGTTTGTTTAAATCCTTTTCTCAGCGTTCTGACAGAATTGAGGCCAAATGTGTGAGCTTTCCACGTTCTTTGCTACTTGTTTCCCTTGGGAGAAAAGGTAATTTGCTTTGTAATTCATTAATATGGGTGTTCTTTAAAGTAAACAGTAATACAGCAGAAATTTAATTTTAGAAGTTAAGCCATGTGTTCCTGATGGAGTTGAAACTGTGTGTGTGAGCCAAGTACATGGGAGGTCTGTGACCACATATTGCTGATTTCTTCAATAAATGCCAGTTTGGTTTGCATCAGATCTCCCACCCAAAATAAGCAAACCAATGCCTACCTCACATTCAGCATGAGTTAACTAGAAAAGGTGAATCAAATGTTTAAAAAATAATATTTGTAGAGCTCCAAACTGTGCGAGTCTAGGATTGATTTCACGTTGCAGAGGCCTAAGCTGCTGCCAGTGGTACTTTAAGGAGGTAAAGGCAGAATAGAAATCAATGCAGTCCTAGTGCTACTGCAGGTATCCAAAGCAAGCTGGAGCAAACCCCAGTATTGCACATGGAGCTTCTGAACCTGCTCAGTCTGATTTACATCTGTAGAGAGGGAATATCTCCTGAAGAGTGTGCTTCCTGATTCACCTACCAGGCAGTATTCTGTTGAAAACAAACAGCTTATTGTTACTCTGGCCATATTCTGTTCTATAAATGCTTCACCTAGGCCTCTTCAAAGGCATTCAGACAGGAGCCTGTGGATTTTAACAGCCTATTTATTTAGTTCCATTAACTTTTTTTTTGTTTTGAAAAAAATCCCTGGACTCTTAATGGCTAACAAAAGGTTTCTTCCTACAAGTGACTTGATCTCTTCTCTAGTTTTATATTCATATGACAGAAGTGAAAATCCAATTACAAAGAAATGACTTGTTCAGCATTAAGAATAAGAAATTGGCCAGGTTTAGAAGACTTTTGTTTTCAGGATCTAATCCAGAAATCCGCTATGAAGTGTCAATAGTATGGAAACTGATGCCTGTGTTTTCAGATTTTCGACTGTTCAGCCATATCTACCTATAATAATAATAGTAATAAAAAAGACACTTATTTCCCCCCATACTGAAGATAATGTTAGTCTAGGGCTTTGGGCAGATACAAAAGAATACATGTAAACCCTTTGAAACCTTCAGTCCCTTTAACTTTTTTGATTTGTGTTTCAATCACCTTGTATATTCTGTGAAGAATCGCGTGGGTTGGAAGGGACCTTAAGGATCACCTAGTCCCAACTGTCCTGCCATGGGCAGGGGCATCTTCCATTAGACCACATTGGTCAGAGCCCCATCCAACCTGGCCTTGAACACTTCTGGGGATAGAGCATGCATAACTTATCTGGGAAACCTGTTCCAGTGCCTTACCACCTACTCCCATGAAGAATTTCTTCAAAACATCTGATCTAAATCTACTCTCTTTCCTTCCCCCTTGTCCTCTCTCACTACATACACTTGTAAAAAGTCTGTCTCCATCTTTCTTGTAGGTTCCCTTCAGATACTAGAAGACTGCAATTAGGTCAGCCCAAAGCCTTCCCTTTTCCAGGCTGAACAATCACGTTTTTCTTAGCCTATCCTCATTGGATGATCTAGTGAGGACACAGCAGGTCCTCCTGTCATTTCATTTTCCTTGGTTGAATGAGAAACATGTTTCTTCTGCACCTTGTTCTTGCTATGTAGTAATCCTTTCTGTCCCTGCCTGTTGGAGGAATCTTCTTCCCCTCTGCCTGGCAGGTCAAGTCTGTGGTGGTGCTTGCCTTTTACATGTTACTCAGGGCAGACTGCCTTTGACCTCTTCTTGGCTGTTAGTGAAATTTAACTCAGCAATTGCCTTGGCATGATTTTCATTTCCACCTGTACAGTCAAGCTCCAAGTTAGAACATCTTGGAGGAGTGCTAGAAACTGTAGGGTGAGCTTCTAAGTGCAGTGAGATTCCTGGAGTAGGCTGGCTATGAAGTCTGTCCCCAAACAGAAACAAAAAGCAAAAAAGTTGAACTTCAATAAATCGCGGTTTAAGGCGTTTGGGCACAGTATGTAGGGTGGCCATTGGGTCTTTGGTGCCAGCTCTTTGACTTCCAGTTGTGCAGGTGTTGCACCAACTTACTGGCTAACATAGGCAAAGCATTACTTTTATCAGATATTAATCTCTACCCTGATGTCACTAGCCTGCTCTTAGTATATATGCATGTAATTGTATGAATATTGTTTTGATACCCATTTTATATTTCTGTGTGGCTATACCCTTAGATATGAGAATTCTAACCATGTGTAGCTCTACCCCATTCAGAATCACATGGTTTATCATTCCAAGTGAGTATATGATATATTTGTTTCCATTAATATCCACGTTGGAAGGGAAATGAAATAATTTTGGGGTTTTGGACAGAGAAAAGGAATGCTGTTCCAGATGTCTGGAGCTCCCACCTTTGCTGCTGCTGTGACTTTCTTGTTTGGAGACAGATTTCCTCAAATCTTGTTTATGAGAACACCACTTTATTTGGATATCTGTGTTAAAAAAGAAACATCTTGTCCTCTTCTCACTCTCATTGTTCAAGCTCTGCATGAACAGGTCATCTTAAATACTGTGCAGTGCATAATTTGAAATGTTCAGCATGTGATTTTTGGCTGTCAGGTCTGTTACATAAATCACAGTTTGATTGTCATCAAGACTGAGCTTTCTGCTACAGTCTGAACAACACTGAAATTTCTTGGTTTTGGAAAACCGAATTTCCTGTTGTGTCTATCTGGCACATGTGGATGAGAATTCACTAGCATCACCAGAGCAACAGAACCAGCCAGGAACAAATGTTTGGCCTGTTTTATCATAGCAGAATCTCATTTCAAAATCAAAACGTGCATATGTGCATATTCAAAAGTGGTAAGTGATTAAAGGCTGGGTCAAAATCAAAAATCCCAAACAAACATGTCAGTGTTGCTGTTGCTTCTTCATCAGTAAAGTTGTATCAGCCATGTCTTTCCCAAAGCACAGTTTGAACATTGGAAATTTTCTTTCCACTGGAAAAATGGAAGAGTAGGTGAGTCTTCCATTTTTCAAGGGAGCTGAAGTGCAGTAGGCATGTTTCTCAGCTGAAATCTCTCATGGCTGCTTTCATCTGTTTTGTGAGTACCTGTGAGAGACCTCGTGTGGGTTTTTTCCTTCTAAGCCTTTGACTGATTGATCACTGTATTCTCATGAGTTGAGCTCCTAACTCTGTATTTCTTGGTGGCGTTTTCACGTGGATTTGGGAAGAACAACTTAGGCAACAACTGCATGCCCAAGATACAGAAGAGATGTTTGCTTAGCCAGGGTGGATAGAAATTAATTCTGCCTAATACAACTCTTGTAAAATAGATCATATTAAAATTGCTTTGGCTTCTTATGGCATCAGTTCTTACAGATAAGCAACTTCTCAGCAGGCAGGCTTTTAACCCTTGTGCTTTAAGGCAGATTGTAGGAGGTAATAATGGAAAAATTTGGGAGGTGTGAACCTCAATTACTTCACTTGTGAGAAGGTGTTCAAGAAGTCTCTTTTTATGCAAAAGGAGAAAAAAAACCTTTTAAAGGAGAGATCCTGGTAGCATGTAGTCTGTTACGTTTTATATAGTTGCCTAATACTGTAGGCCATAAAAGAAAGCATAAGTATTTTAGGCTTATTGCAGAGTTTATTACTGAAGGTGAAAGCAATGTTTCTGGATAAAGTTGTCTTTTTAACAGGTTCATATGCTAGGTCTCCATAGGCAAATAGAGCTTCCAAACTATATAAGATCCCCAAGCCTTTCTTTTTTATGTCATGATCCTATATCTTATTTGAAAAAGCTTTTTTTTCCCTTGAATTTTAAAGATGTTAAAGTTGAGAATGTTTGTTGGAACATTTTTAATTAACAATTTTTTGAAAGAGTTTCAGGCATCAAGATAAGCATCTGAAGAAAGTGCCAGATAAAATAAAAACGAAATACTGAACAGAATTAGTCATACTTTAAGCTTGTTCTGCTTGATCCTAAAAGTTTTTGTTTTAGTACACGTCCCATTGGGCTCATCAGAATAATTCCTGTGTTTTGAACTAGATTTCCTGTTTGTTCACATTTTCAGTTATATTTTAAAAAAATTTTCTTGGCTGAAACATACAGTGATAGCAATACAAAGAAAAATGAGGGTGTTAACGTCATTATAATTTTCTAACTGAAGAGAAAATAGTTGTCTTATCACTTGGAAATTGAAAAGGTAAAACAGGAAGCTGGTAATTACCACTTTGTATTATACACACAAAATCCCAAATATTCTTGTCTGGTCAAAGAAATACCTAATTTTAAAGCATACATGCCTCTGGTCTTCATAAGAACAGTGAGAGAGCTATGGCCATTAAAAAGGCGCAGCAGGTACCTTTCAAGGGAAGTTTCTCTTTCATAAGCTCTAACAGACTGCTTTCTGTTAATGCAGTTAGTTATACACATTATTTATAAACAAAGCAAAGACACACTAATTGCTTAGGCAACCTGATTCATCCAGTAACAGTGAAATGTATAAACTGTGATTTGGTGGAATGGATGGAAGGAGGGGTGTTGCCATTTTGCAAAGGAGTCTGTCATTTGGAATGGACCAGGAAATTAAGCTTTGCCTAATTATTTTATATATTATTTTATGATCTTTATTAATTAAAGTAGACATAACCAGGCTGGTGTGTTTCACTGATGTTTATGAGCATTATAAGGATTTAATCTTTAGGAATTTGATTTTTTTTTTAGGCTAAATCCTTGTTTGGTGACTAGAGCTGCCTATCTTGATGTCCTTGTGATGCTGAGTACTCACCTGGAGAAGTTTCAAAAGCAAGGTTTGTCAAATGTACTTTTTTATAAATTGGATGGAATATCTGTATCTATTTCTGAGCTCTGTTGAAAAAAGAAGAATATATTACTTGGACTCTGGGTATCTACTGAATGCTGCAGTCCTTCAGTTGCTTTCTATAAAAGGGCTCTTTATTCTGCCTCCTGGAGAGCTAGCCATAGGTTTTGTAGATGAGAAGAATGAGGTACAGCTCCATGTCAAAGCTTGAAGAGATGATCTTGCAATATTCCTAATCCTAGAGTGGCTAACAACAAAAAAGATCCTGTCCGGTGTTCCTAAATGTGTTTTAATCCAAGGCTGTAGATGCAAACAAAATCCAAACCCTGGAATATTGCTGCTTTAACCTTTCCAGAAAATCACAGAGATGTCCCTTCATGAGACACCTGAAAGTGTTTCAGAGAAAGTGTTTTTTCATATTCAGAAGTTTTATAAAAAACAACTCTGCAAGCTTCTTTCAGTTTCTTTTTTTTAGTTTATCATGGTGAATTTTTTGAAGGACCAGTCAGAACTATCTGTGGTTTTAATGTTGCAGAATGTAGTTTGCAACAATGCAAAACAAGCTGTAAATAAAAAGATAACCAAAGTTATGGAGGAAGGGATACCCTTTCAAGTGTGGCAGTGTGTAGGCAACTTTTAGTCAGCTGTTCTGAGCTTCCTTGTGGGCCTGTTTTGTTCATTTCTTATGAAAAAATGAGGTAATAAATTACCTTATTAGTCCAGGAAGGCAATTAAAGAACAGGTCTGTAATTTCATTAGAATTCTTAATGTCTTATTTTAACACTGCATTTGGAGCTGTTGTGGGCACTGTTCTTAGTTTTATAAACATTTCCTTTTGCTTATTTTGCCTAGACCTTTGGTAGAAGTAGTTCCATTTTAATCCTATAATCGCTACTGGTGTGACTTCTTGTGAATGTATAGATCAAATAGTGATAGTTGTTAGTTATGAAAGCAAGTTGGTGATGAACATGTCTGAAATTAACTTCTTCAGACAGATTGATGCATAATCTTACCCTCATAACAAGTACAGGTTTATAGACAGTATGTCATGGGTGACTTCCAGTGTACCAGAGGAAGGTGGCTGGGGCTACTGGAGATGAGTCTGACCTTCCATGTTCTCTGAAGAGTCGTTCCTCTCTCATGGATCTCAGGTATCAAGATAACACTGTTCAGTAAAGTAAATTTCCAGACAATGTTGCACTGTAGGCATCGTTCTTTCAGGTACTGACCACTGTTTGTGACTAGTAAGGGTCACATGCTTTATAGGGAAGAATGCATGGCCTTACACATTTCAATGTCTTTAGAGATAAGCTTTTTTTCCTAGGTGTTTAATGTTTGGTTATGGGGTTAATACTTATGTTACAATATATATTTACCTATTTTTGTTATTTCTACAAAATAACATTTCTTAATTCCTTATATGCCATTGGGCTTAGTGATCACCCTTTGCAGTACATTAGAAAGTCTAGCTGTATATCATACCTACAAAATAAACAAAAGGAACCCCCAGTGCCTGCTTCAACCATATTGGGACTCATCAGCCTTTTAGTTTGAATATTCATTTTTAAAAGACAGATCCTCTTTGGAATACTAATTTCTACACTTTTTTAATCATTATCCTCTACGTCTGCTTATCTCCTTTGTAATATGACTCATTCTGGTCTTTCTGTATTCTTTCTGTATTCTCTTCATATGAATGTTTTTTCCTCTTCTTCTATTATTCTTATCACTCACCCTTCAGCCCTATTTTTGTATTTTATGGAGGAACAGCCACTATTCCAGGTGAGGGCTCCTCATTTTACTTACTTAGAGGGCAGTGCATTTCCTTTATCAATCTCTTTCCTATTTCATTTATCTTTGGGGTTTTTGTCTGTTTTGGTTTTTAAATAATTGCTGCTCATGTGCAAAGGCTTTTATAGACCTCTCCACACCAGGAAACTCCCCTCTTTTATTTTAATGCCCCTGACTTGTGGATAGCCGTTTGAGCCTGAGGGACTGCACCATGCTGTGGCTGAATTTACTGACTGTAGTGAATTAATTTCTTTTTCAAAGCTTATGTGGGCTGTACTAAAACTGGGTGCTGGAAGATACGATTTCTGCAGAAGGGAAACAATCATTTTTGCAAATTCTCTCTGCTTGGGGATAGTTCACTAGTATTGTCTTGCTTAAAAGTTTCATTCCTACGTAAGTTTAAAATTACATATTGCAGGCAGTATCTACAGGGACTAAAAGCTTAGACTGAGAATAATGTTTTGAAAACTTGAAGATACATTAGGAACGATTTTATGTATCACAGGCAGAAGCTCTTCTGAAAGGAAGGAGTGATATGTTTATATTAAATGGAAACTGAGTGTCCCATGGCACAGTAAGAGGAAGACTAAACTCACCAGTTAAAAGTGAATGTTTTGAGTCTTCCATTTAAATGTTTCTAAGAAATTATTATTAACTGAAGCTTTATACTTTGCTGAGATTAAATATTTTACTCATATGTATGTATCTCTGGTTCTGAGCCAATTTTTCTCTCTTCTAATCTTTACTTGTAAAATTGTTTCAATGAATAAAGAGTGAAGAACAAATCCAAATAAAACTGTTTCTTGATGTGTTTATCTAAGAGGCCCCAGGAAGTGCTGTATATGAGTTCCAGGCCAGAGGCTGAAACTGATTTTCATCAACAGAAATGGGAAGGCAATGTAATGAGCCTGCAACTGGTTAAAATCAGACCACTTCTAATTGATTATGCCTGTCTAAAGAGGCTACAATTACAAAGAGTTTTTCAGAGTACAGCTCTGCCTGGGCCTTTCCTACATTACGATTCTTTTCTGTAAGTGATTTGTTGTTTTCAATTAATAAAATCTGTCTCTTAAAGTGCAGGATAGCCCCTAGGGAATTTACTTCAGAAATTTAAAAAAAAATTAAAATGTTGGCTAGGGAAGGCAGGGAGTAATGGATACCAAAAGCATCTTGTCCAGCTAAAAATTTACTGCTAGTCAGATGATAATTATTCATCTTAAACTAAAAAAAAACAAAAAAAAAACACAAACAAAAAACAAAAAAAAAAACCCACCAAAAAACCACCACATTGTTTTTTCTGATTTGCTGGACTGGATGAAGTGTTGCCTGAATCATGTCACTGGGAAAAGACAGTTTTCTTTCCTGTCAACTCAGATAGGCAAAAAGCTTTTTTTTCAGCTCCTGATGTGCCCGAGGGTCTTCAGATATGCAGAGACAATATATAATGCAAAGACTATGTAAACTTACCAATGTTATTATTCTGTTATCAGTTGTGGTTGGAAGCAAGCCTTTTCTTAAAAAAAAAAAGTTAAACTATATAAATAAAAATACTATTTTTACCTTTATTGAGAGTAAAAAAAGGTTCTTACTAGGTATGGAATTGTTTGATGAGCTAATGTCTACTGCCACTATTAATAATTATTAATATCATCCAGTCAGTTTGTTCTTGCGGACTTTGTTGTATTTTCTCAGCAGTAACTGTTTTTATAGACTAGGAATCACAGATGTCCAGGGCATTTTCAGTCTGATGGGTCGAACAATGCAGTCCTCTTCCAGAGGACTTTCTGGCACTCGTACCCTGCTTCAAACATTACAGGAGGCATACACAGAGTGACACTTGTAGGCTTCTTTACCCCTGAGTCTAGGTGAGAAAGTGTCCAGCCTTATCTGTTTGTATAGTTATTTAGAAATTCACGAGTTTTGATCAGCAGGAGTTAGAAGCAGAGGTCTGTCAAGCTGTAGAGCTCTGGATCTGTGTGTGTGGCTGAGGTTGCATGCTTTTCTCTGCACTCAGAGATGGGCTTTGCCAGAGAGAGAATACCAGACTACGGGCAGGCTCTGCTGCGATAAACTGTTTCAGTAAATAAGATTCCTCTGTTGAATATGTGAACTTTTGAGAGAACCTGTCACAGAGCTTCCTGCTTTCAGATCTTCTGGAGATTGTTTGAAGCTAAACAGTAAGATGAGATGATGCATGATCATGATGATCCTGCACTGTAGTAACACAGGAGCCAGAGTGGTGTGTTGCAGTGAAGGCTCAGATCTGGGATGCTCTATCTTTCTTTAACAGATGAAGAATACCAAAGGACAAAGTTGGTCATGTTTTCTTTCTTACTCACATCTTGGAACAGTTTTCTCCTAGTATTTTGTAATTTCATGGAGGGAAAAATGGATGCAACTCTCTAAATTGTACTTAACTCATAAAAGTGCATTTTACTCAGAGCTGTGTTCCAAAAATTGGCACTTGTTGATGAAGTGTTGAGTCCAGAAAGCCCATCAACATAAGTGAAATAGGATGTAGAACAGAAAAGGGTAAAGATGAAAGAAAAGTTTGCTAAAGATAATCCTTCCTAGTTGTTCCTTTATCCTTATGCTGTCAATCTGCTGGGCTTTTTGACCCGTTATTGAAGTATAGTGTCTTCAAAATTCAAGTTTGTTGAGAAAGAGAAAACCTTTAAGCAGGATGTCACATAGGATGAATCTGTGATTAAGGAGAAGCTGCCATTCATAGTCTAACCATGCATTTTTCCTTTCTACATTTGAGGGGGAAGCATTAATAAAAGCTCTTGAAATTGAGCATACCTCAGTGTTGGTGTCAACAGTTACTTACTATTTACATGATTAATCCTGTTCATAAATAGATTGTTTTGATATCAAAATGGAACAGCCAGTAATAGATATACTCTCACTAATATATTCTTTCCTCAAGTTTTCCAAAAACATATTTCTGTTTGCTCACTGTCTTCCAAACAGCTAAATCTTTTGTAGAAGTAGCTTGGTTAAGATTCTTAAATTCTGCTGAACAAAGGAAACAGTTGCAAAACACACTATGCACTTCAGGTGTGTGTATGTGATCAGAAACGTGGGCAATTATGTAAAACATGCTTTTAAATACAAGAAAGTACTGTGTTTTAAATAACATATAGTGCAAGTACCATTCTCTTAGTTATATTTTTCTTTTTCCATTAGAAGTTATAAAATGCATTGCTGGAAATAATAGGATTATCAAACTTCTGGATGCTTTACAATGAAAGCCCAAAACTTTTTTACATAGGAATCTTGTAAATGTTTTGTTTGAATTGCATGATTTGGAGTACTTTTAAATAGCATTTGAAGGCTGCAGCCCCTTTTTTTTCTGTTGTAGTTCTTACTCTTATTTTGGAAAGAAGCTAAACGGTAACTTAAGTTTTTTCTGCAGGCTAACTTAAAACCTGATAATTTTTAAGCAGTAAAAATTCGACAGGAATAATTAGGTTATTTTAGCCATTCTTGAACTTTCTTTACCTAGATCCTTAAGGAGAATGTCCAAACAGTTACTAGAATAAAAACACCGACAGTTTGTTAATAAGTGTTTGGTTATTTGGTCTAATATGTTTAAACTTAAATTCCATCTTAACAAATTGAAAACAATTTTTGTTTGTTATGTCAGAAAGTATATTATCTTTGTGTGCTGGTATATTTACTATGGCAATATATGGGTATATATGTTTTATTTATATATGGGTAAATGTTTTACTTTGACTCAAGGAAGGTGAAGATTTAAAACATATTTATAGGATCATCTAAATGGCCTGTGGCTACTAATGTTAAATTAGACAAACCAAAAGGAAATGTATTTAGGTTTGCAGTATTCTGATTCAGTGCAGACAGGAGAATGAAAAAGTTGAGGACGGCGTTGTTGGAGGTCCAGGAGACAGGGAGTGACTGGGAGTTGCTCAGACAGTAAAATGCCAGAGGCAGAACAAGTGAGGGATGTACTATGTTAAGGCAGTCCAACAGCAGAACAAAGGTTGAGTGTGAGACACAAGGACAAAACAAATGGACAGAGACTGAAGAGAATAAATGATTGGAGAAAGGAGGTGGAGGTGTGCTGCAACAGCAGGCTGTCTAGAAAATGCTGGAGGCAGGACTCAAGGCACAGATGTAGGAGGAGGAAAGTAAAAGTGTTTCTAAAAAGATGGTGGGGACATAGTGACAGGAGCATGATACTGTTGGAATGCTGTGTTGAACAGGGAATATGGAAAGGTGTTACATGAAATAAGTGACACTAGGGGAAAGTGGAGTTTATTGTTGTTGGCAGTTAAAATTCTGTCCCCATGTGAAGACAGAGACTGCTCATCCTTCTCAAATCAAGCTCTCTTTAGATTCCAGTGTGTGCCACTGACTGACTTGCGCTGTCTCCGTGGGTTTTTACGATTCTGTGTGAATGCATAGTAGTGGAAAACTCAGTGCTGTGCCAGAGAGACTGTAAGAAAAATAGCAGTCTCAGTGTCCAGATCAAATGTTTTTTCTTTTCCCCTTTATTTTTAAGTTGAAAACTTTCCCTTACACTCTACAAAATACAATGGCATGCATCTGTCCTCAACAATAAGGTGTCCATGGTTTCTGTTAATCACTCATGCTTGTAATTTTGAATTGTATTCTGAGTACTGATGCTTATTCTCTGATGTTGAAGAAGTTGCAGATGTCTTTAAAAGAAAACATCCTGATTAAAATACGCCCTTCTCATGATCATCAACAGTCACCTTAGTTTGGCAGTGTAATAAAATACTTTTCTGTTCTCTGCGGGTTTTTTTTTCCATTTAGCATTGAGGTCACCTAATCCACTTTTAATAAAAAGGAAAAATATGAAAGAAAATACTTTTCCTTAGTATTTGTCAAGTGAAATCTCTTCTTGGCACTGATTACCTCTCAGCGTCTCTTCAGATATCCATGAATAAATGGCAGTTTGAGGGTGCAAGGATTTAACCTCAGTTTATAAATAATCGGACTTTCTTGCAGATTTTTGTGAAAGATGGTGAATATCCAGATTTTTGGTGCTTGAATCCCCTTCCCATAACATTGTACTGCAGGCATAGCAACATTTTATTGCTGCTCATGTAGTTTTTGTCTGCCCCTGCAGGGCATCAGTAAGTTTTTTGATGCTACTAGTAACTTCTCCCCTTTTCACCTGTTTTGTTCTTCTTTTCTGGAGCCTGTGGTAGAAACATGGAAGATGGCTTGGGTGCTTGAGGGCCTGCATACAGGATTTAATCTCAATATTTATCTAGAAGTGTGCAAATATATGCATATATATATGCTAATCACATTTAATAAAAAAAAGCTCCTCATACAGTGTTCACCTGATAAGGGAGAGTTATCCACTGGCAGTAGCCTAGACACAGTCATTGTGAAATTACTAAATCCTACAGGAGAACATAATCAGTCCTGCATATCAGGTGACAAGGAGGTGAAACAAGTTTAGATTGAAATATGCGAGGAATTCAGATTACTTCTCTCACGTTTGAACATATTGTAGAATCACTGAAATAAAAGATCACCTGAACTGTCTATCAGCTGACAGTTTATTACTCCCTGAGCAGTGAAGTTTTTCTGTCCTTACTTGATATATCTACTTATTCTGGGGAAAGAGTGTAGAATAGGGCTTGCCTGCCACTGTGGGGGAAGAGCAGAAGAGAGAGGCAGGGCACATGTTTGGGAGCTGCTGAACTTTGAGGAGGTTTTTAGCTAGAGATTCATCAGGTCTGCTAACTCCATTTTGCTTCTCTACCTTCTTTATTTTCAGGTGATGAAAGACAATTTTACTTCCTTTACTTCCTGACTGAACATCAGTTGATCACAAATAGGATTAAAAAAACAACCCCTCAAACCTAGATGATATGACATAGATAATGTATGCCTATATAAATGTAGTTAGTGGAGGTAAAGGGATTGAGGAAAACTGTAGGATGCTTATGGTCTGTGTTGAAGAGAACCAAGTGGTTGTATAACACATCTCCTTCTCTAGGAGTAGGCTGAAGTTCTTCCTATTCTGCAAATGAAGCAATCCTTAAGGAGGGAAAAATAAAACTAATCCACTTAATTCTTGGGGGCTCTTTTGCATCTTTCAGTATCCTGGATGAGACTGCAGTTTGCCAGGATCCTTCAGCCAAAATTTGTTCTTCCTTCTAACAGCAGCTGGTTGTTCAAACTGTACAGTGATTTTTGTTTGTAAATAAAAGTATGTCTTTATTGTATCTTAACAACAGAGCTGATATTTACTTTGGGAACCAGTGTGGATTTCTGGTTTAGTCGGATATTTTGATGTAAGCCAAAGGAAAGAGTTTACTTAAAACTAAGCAGATGAGAAAACATTTACATGAAAACCTGGAAGGATTTCTAAGTGGTGAAGTTGAAAGCCGTAATATTTCCATTGCATTGTAATAAGACATGGGCATTCTTTCCGTTTGTACATATTTGTGTGAAAACAGACTGTTGGAGAACATGCGGAGTATAAGTTGAATGCAGAAGGATTTGCTTTCTGGTGTGCTGACGCTAAGCAAATATGCAGACAGTCTTATTTTGCTGACAGCCTTGCCATTGAGACATCCAATTTTAAAGAGACTTTCTGTAAAATAGATGAGCCACAGTGTCCAGTCTTTCACAATTGCATGGGGAAAAAAGAAGTCATCCAAAAGGCTTCCAAACCAGAAGTATCTGATGTGTACAGAAAAAAGGATCTATTTTCAAAGACTTTTATCACAGTCTCACAAAGTAGTGGTTGTAGCAGTGAGTAGCTCTGCTATGGTTTTTTATATGAAAGTAGTTTTCCCCTTCACAGAGGAAGACAGAGAGGGAAGTTACGCTGGCCTTGCAAAATACACGTGAAGGCCATGGCCAGTTCATGGAGTCCATGGCAAGCTTAGCGCTCTCTCTGATGTTGGGTTACAGGCTCTAGCAAAGTTGGGAGCATAGATACTAACATAATGAAAGACACCCTCCCTGCTTCCTCCTAATCTTTCTCTCTCTCTCTCTCACACTCTCTCTCTCTCTCTCTCTCTCTCTCTCTCTCTCCTCTCTCTCTCTCTGCAATACTGCTCTTCCTTGCCCTGCCCTGGAGCTTTGACCCTTCCATCCTGTCATAGCGCTACCTCAATGTAAAGCAACGTTAATAGGAGATAAAAGCACTTCTCTTGCAATACACTTGGAAATATGTACCTGGATTGAATAACTGAGCCAGTTAACATATGTATTGCTGAAATGCGGCTGAGGAGGAGAGCAGGCAGAAAGCTGAGAGGGTGCAGGGCTCCAAAACTGAAGCAGTTTCTCTTCTTGAACTGAAGCGCTACAACTTTAACCTCTTTCTTTCAGCTACCTGAGATTATTTCAGTTGTTAAACCGGTGTCTGTGCAGTCAGACTGTGTAGTAACTGAGACGAAGGCCTAATCCCTCTCCAAGGCAACCAGACAGTTCAGAAATTAAGGAATTCTGGCAGTTGGATGCTTGCCGTGTGACATGAGCATTAATGCCAGTTTATGCTATGATGCCAGTATGTAAAGCCAGTGTGTTTGGACGGGTTTTAGAAAATGTAGAAAATAAAATATACAGGTTTGTGCTGTTATGAGATGGAAGTCAGCTGTGTCATCTAGAGGGTAGTGCTGTGACATGGCTTTGCACTGATACTGCAGTTTGACTACATTAAGCCTGTTCAGAAAAGAAACTGTAGTGAAAATATGAATAACAGAACTAATGGTTAGGCAATATGTCTGAAAATTTTTTACAAATACTAGATTTCTTTGAAGCTTGTCCAGAATAACTCAGAAATGGTTCTGCCTTATGTACTAGACAGTATACAATCATGTCAAGTTTCTGTGTAAATGTCAAACAAATTAAGGTGGCTTTGGAAGAATCTGAATATGAAAGGGCAGGATATTTCACTGTAAATAGAGGGCTTAGGGAAATGTCTTCATGGGCAACAAAATGAATCCATATTGCAGCTTGATGTCAAATTCAACAATTTAGTAGGAATATCTGGACAGGCTTTTAGCAGTGCTGTGTTTAATTATAAATAGCAAAATTATATGGCAATGAATTGTCTTCTTGCAGATAGAGAAGAAATCTAGGTTTGCTTTAATCTTTGTATTTACCTGTAGTGCATTTTTACATTTTAAAAACCCTAAACTTCTAACATCCCCTAGCACTGTTGGTGCTTTTGTTCTCTTCTGTGATCCTTCATGATTTTCCCTTACTTGCATTTGAATTTTGTGAGATACAGCATATTCATTTTCTTGCAGTACAAGCTGTACAGACATCTGAATGGACAAAAATCCTTGGCTTCAATATTATAAAATGGTTCATCCCCACTGATGAGGGACAAGATTGGACTCGAGGCACATGAGTATTTCAGTCTAAGTGTGTGAGAGGACCACTGATTATTTTTCCTTTCATTTTGTGTCTACATTGACAACTCTGCTAAAGCCTGAAACCCTCTGGCATCACATATAGCAGTGACCTTTTTTGTTTGCTCCAGGAGGTGGCCAAGCACTAGAGAAAGTTCTCTGACTGTGCTGTGCCATGTGAACAGGTTGCACCACTGTCAATAGCTGAAATGTCACAGTTCCTATGCTGATACATAAAAGGGATTACAGGGCAACTCCTTTATCCTCTGCTAACTTGTTCAAAATTAATAAGCACAGGAAAAACATCCTGGATTTTTTAGTCAGTAAATTCTTTACATTGATACACACAGGACAGGTCTGTTTACCTAGAAGGGGCATCTTCTTGATAGGAATTTTTTCTGACAAACTGTGAAAGTGTGGGATTTTCAGTATTATCAGAATGGCCTCTATCATAATTTCTCCTGATTTCAGTTACAGCTGAGTAGGCTGACAGAGCACTTTGTCGAATCTGGTCTCTGATTTTAGAGCTAACGACATATATTTTTCCCCAAATATATATTGAATAGTTTATTTGTGTTAATCACTTTCTACAGTGATAATGCAAGAATTCTACATTTTGCAATACTGTATTAGTAGCTTGATTTAAAGAAATACTTAAGAAACAGTTATGATTTGTAAAGTTTATGGGCAATCTGCAAAGTACGGTAGCATTTTTAAAGTTGTCTGAAACTTTCAACTCATGTTGAACAATTGATAGTTTTCAGAAAACTTTGTGTCCTTATTCCTTTCTATGTAACTTATGTATACACATGATATCTAGGAAAGCTGTTTTGTAATTTGAAATCAGTTTAAAATTAAGGAGAATTGTGATTTTCATTTCGTGCCTGAATTTACCTTATGATACCTTTTGCTTATCTGATGTTTGTCAATGTCAATTGACAAAAAATTGTCAATGTCAATTGTCTGAAGCATCATCTGTTTGTCGCTTCATTAAGTGTTATTCTCATTCCAGGAATGCAATTGCTTGAATTTTGGGAGGAGATGAACAGCATTATTTCAGATTCAGAATTGGTGTCTGGTATTCCCTACTCATCTGCAGTACCAGGACTAATACAGTATCTTCAGAGCATCACCAGACTTGTAATATCCATGTTGTCAAGGACTGCAGATCCTGACATCCAAAGCAGCAGTTCAGCTGTTGCAAAGGAAATGGCCAAGCCCTCATTGTCAATAGCTCATCTCCTTCACTGTGAGTTTCATGAAGTACGTCTGATTGCATTGGAAGCAATACTGCTGTGGTTGAAACAAAGACATTCCGAGCAGAATTCAGAAGGAAGAGAAGGTGTCTCATGTTTACTCATTGATTTGGAAAACACTCTTCTCATAATGGCTCTGAAGGAAACGAATCTTCAGTGTTTTTGCAAGGTAAGAGGGTGCTATTTTATTGGCATTTGGTATGGTTTCAGTGAATTATAATCTCAATTTTTAAAAATAGATTTCAAACATGCATTATGTTTTTTAAATAGTAGGTGGGTGCTTGAGATTTTTTTTACATTGAACAGGAGCTGTGCAATAATTCTCTTAACAGATATTCTTGTGTAAAAGCAAGAACTTCCTTTTCCCTTTCTTAGCACTGTCCAAAGGGAATCTCTGTGTTCTTGGAGTGAGGTTTAAGTTGGCGTTTTATTGATCTCAGATATGCACATTCCTGTTGAGACTGTCTGTAAATACTTTGTTTGTGAATAATGTTTGCAGGTGCTGGAAATACTTTATAATATGGATCTCAGAAATGTGCTTCCGAAGACTGAATGCTCTATAAAAATGAATCCAAATGAGCTCTTAACCTGGAGTTTAAGCCGTGTAGATATCTCTAATAGGTATGACCTTTCATGAATGTTGAAATACTTATATTTTAAAACTTCAAATATTGAAGCATTAACTTGTTGGTTTAGGACTACTGTTCGATTTAAAAATTCATGTTTCAGAAAGTGAGAGTGGTTTATTTGAATAAAGAGAATTCTTGAGAATTTTTCAGAGAAGTTAGATGTGGATCTGAATTATTAAAAGGCCCACAAGTCGTACTGGCAAACACCCTGTAAATGCCCAGTAATATAGTTCCTGAAATAAGAAGTTACTCCAGCTGTCCGATGACAGCCAGTGAGCATAGTTCTTCCTGAATAATAATTGGGAAACACCCGATTTAACATAGAATAACACTTAAATATTAATGATCCAAACATACCCTCATTTGCTGTGAATCTGTCATCCATCCTATCCTGGTTTATGTGCATATGGTTTATAGAAAGAATGACAGATCTCGTTTAACGTGTTGGATCGGCAGAAATGGTTAATCCTAATCATTAGGATTTGCACTACTTATTCAGACTGTAAAGTCAGCAGAGAGCACTGAAAATTTGGATCTAATTTGTAGTTAGTACTGAATTAGAATCTATGTCCATCCATCCATAATGGAATGGACAAACAGGGTTGAAGTGTCCAGGCTCTAAGACTGTGACATCCTGTATCTAATAGTTTTTTAAGACATATAAATGTTGAACCTTGGTGTTACCAATATTAAATAGAGTGTAGAACAGCATCTTACAGCTATGCACATTTGCTGCTGATTTGCACTAAATTGTTCAGGTTTAAATGATTATGATGGGAAGTGGTCATTTCTGGAATGAAGTAAAATACTGGTAATAAAATAACACTGGTGCTGTTAGAGGGAAATAGCTGAGCTGGCAGGCCTTACTGCTCAGGTTTTGCCATTCCCTGTGGTGAGACTAACCTTCAGAAGCCACGACGCCAAGAGCCGTGTCCTCAAACCCTGCTGGGCAGCACAGATGCTCAGAAGATGGCAGTTGGCATATTCTGCACAAGGAACATTTCTAGGCTGCAAAAATATCTCTTCTACAGCTGCTAACACCAGCTTGAAAAGGGATTTTTGTTTCTAATATAAAATAATGTCTGGTTTATTTGACTTGGATTCCATTTTAAGATGTGTTGTTTTTTTTTATGAGAAGTATGTAAATAGAAAATAAACACCAGAGAAGTGAAAGTAAAGCCATGTTTCATTTGCACATCAGCTAAAACCTTAGCTAACGTCAAGACCTGTAATGTAAAAATTGCCAAGTGCTAAGCTTGAAAAATATCCACTGGTGGTAATCAGAAATAATTAAGAGGTGACTGATTCTCTTCTGGAGATGAAATGATGACATCAATAGCTAGGTTTTTTGATATGTCTTTTGCTTTGTTTTTCAGCACTGAAGGTCAGACCATAGCTCTCAAATTTGCCTCCAAGTTGATTATCCATCTTTTGCAGAACCATCAGCAGGTAAGGGAAATGGAGGTGCTTAACAGTTTTGTAATTCTGGAGGTTTTGGTGATTGTAGTAATGTGGAATCTTTTAGATTAAAACCCCAAGCTCATGTTTTTTTGTGTCCTTGCACTTTTTATGGGGTTAGATCTTCTCTGAATGCACTGCCATATTCTGAAATGAAACAGCCATGAATATCATCTCAGTATATCCCTCTCAAAGTAATTTCAAGTTAAATACATAAGTAAGTATTTCTGAGATGGATTCATTTCAACTTCTGAGCTCATGTGAAATGGTCACTATAATATGGAAAGGGAAATGCCTGCGGCAATTAACGTTGTTCTGAATCCAACCCATTCACTAAAGTGCAGCTTTGTTGTGGTTTCTGATTGCTGTGCAGCCCACGGGAGAGCAGGTTGGATGGGAAGGCACAAAGCTGAAGCAGTGGTTGGATGCAGTTCCCAACCAGCTCAGATTTCTTTTGATTTTGAATTGTCAGTCTGTGATGTCACATATGTATGTGTAGAACTGTAAAGGCAGCTTTTAGTGCTAGACACTTTTTACAATATTTTCAAAGACACAAAACCCACTTAATGGGTATTTTAAAATAACATTCTCATGATCTGTATTGAAGACTTTTTTCTCTTACATAGCTGTTATTTTTCATAGAATGTGCAGCAGAATGGATTCATACTATATGCTAATAAGCTTGTCTCTATGAAAAAAAGAGAAAAATCTCAGATTTACACACAAGGATTGAGGAAAATAAATTACGATGTTTAATCTTTTTATTAGAGAAAGGCTTAATGCAATGACTTTAAAATAACAAAGAGGAATTAATAAAAAATACTATAACAATCTTAACTAGTTATACTAAAACAACTTTCTCTAATAAGCATGTAAATCATGGGAGATAATTCTACAAAGAGAACTTTCTCTTAGTAAAAGACCAGGTACACCAGTTTTTCATCTAAATTCTTTCTTTGGGCTTGCATTCAGTACTTGCATCTGTGGAAGGGATTGTTTCTCTTCCATAAGGTAAAAGTTAAGTTCTGTCTTTCTAGCTAGTCCGTTTGTCGGTTGATGAATTCGAGGAATTGTCTCATCTTAGGAGATTTTTATGTTCTGTTTTCCCCTGTTAAAGAATCTGTAGGACATGCTCTGGCTTTGTCACTTTCTGCAGTGCAGGTAATGGCCATGTACCACACAGAATGAGACAGTTTCATTTATTCCTCAGTTAATGAGGTGGCTTGAGAACTGACAGAATGGCAGATCCCAGAGGGTTGTAGTCAGTGGCACAGGGGTCTAGTTGGTCTGTCGCGCCTGGTGCTCTCAAGGTTTTCTACTGGGCCCGGTATTGTTTAATTATTTGTCAAGTACTTGGATGAAGGGGCAAATGCCTCCTCAGCAAGTTCATTGATGACACAAAGCTAGGAGGAATGGCTGATACACCAGAGTGCTGTGCAGCCCTTCAGAGGGACTGTGACAAGTTGGAGATGGGCAGAGAGGAACCATTTGAAATTCAACAAGGGCAAGTGCAGGGTCCTGAACTTGGGAGAGAATAACTCCAGGCATCAGGACAGGCTGGATGCTGACCTGATAGAAAAGAACTCTGCAGAGAAGGACTTGGGAGTCCTCGTGGACAACAAGTTGTACCTGACCCAGCAACGTGTCCCTGTGGCCAAAAAGACCAATGGAATCCTGGGGTGCACTAGGAAGAACATTGCCCGCAGGTTGAGGGAGGTGATCCTGCCCCTCTACTGAGGCCTGGCAATGCCTCACGTGGAATGCTGTGCCCAGTTCTGGGATCTTCAGTACAAGAGAGACACAGAGCTCTTGGAGCAGGTCCAGTAGAGGGCAATCAAGATGATTAAAGAATCAGAGCATCTCTTACAAGGAAAGGCTGAGGGACCTGGGCCTGTTCAGCCTCAAGAAGAGAGGACTGAGAGGGGACCTCATCAATGTCTCTTAAGTATCTGAAGGGAGGGTGCCAAGAGGAGGTGAACCCAGGCTCTTCTTGGTGGTGCCAAGCAACGGGACAAGAGACAATGGGCAGAAACTGATGCACAGGAAGTTCCAGTTAAATATGCAGAAGAACTTCTTTACTGAGCAGGTGACCGTGCACTGGAACAGATTGTACAGATATGTTGTGGAGTCTCTATCCCTGGAGGTACTCAAGAACTGTTTGAANGTCTCTTAAGTATCTGAAGGGAGGGTGCCAAGAGGAGGTGAACCCAGGCTCTTCTTGGTGGTGCCAAGCAACGGGACAAGAGACAATGGGCAGAAACTGATGCACAGGAAGTTCCAGTTAAATATGCAGAAGAACTTCTTTACTGAGCAGGTGACCGTGCACTGGAACAGATTGTACAGATATGTTGTGGAGTCTCTATCCCTGGAGGTACTCAAGAACTGTTTGAACACAATTCTGTGCCATGTGCTTTAGGATGGCCATGCTTGAGCAGGGAGACTAGAGCAGATGACCCACTGTTGTTCCTTCCAACCTGACCAATTCTGGGATTCTGTGAATCTTTCTGAATTTCTCTGCTCTTCTATTTGATTAACCTTTTCATTGATTCTCTTTGCCTTATTTGTCTGTTCTGTTTTTAACTTATTTTAATTAAAAATCAATAAAAGAGGAAGGAAAGGAGAAAAAACTCCAAAACCTTAGTTGCACATACCTAAACTGTGTCTAGGTCAAGCTTGTGCTGCTTTATTTGTTCTCTGTAAATTGAGGTCCCAATTTGTTTGAGTTTGATTTTTATTTTTTTTTTACCCTCTGGAGCTTCCTTCTGATAGCTGTAGCACACACTGTGCCTGGATTGCCACCTCCTGCATTTTGGCAGTTCTGTTTTCTAATCTGTATTTGAGGTTCATGCACCTTGACCAATTCACTGCGCTCCTAAGCATGGTATTTGCAGGGGATCCCAAATCTTTCTTGGTCACTTCTGAAAGTTAGGACTGTCTTCCCAGTTATGGCCAGCTGTCTCAATGCAAGGCAGAGTTTACAAGTCTTGGAAGCATTATTTGATTTACAGGTAAAGTGCACATTCTTTCTTTCCACAAAAAATCTAATAGTCATCATTACATGTTGGAAAGAGTCAAAGCTGTAACTCATTATTACTTAGTAGTCGTTTTCCTGGAATATGTCCAGGGACTTAACATTTTCTGAAACATGGCAACTGGATTTTATTTATACCAGGAAATTTCTCTTTCCTGTTCTTTTTTTTCCGATTATTCATGTTTTAAGACAGGGAGTTTTGTTGTGTATCAGCCAACATGGAGATTTCTTCACTGTCCTGAATGCGCATGCTTTCAAAATGAAAGGTACCTTAGCAGCCGTATTTAAAAAAAAAAAATTCCATTCCCAGTATCAGCAGAGAAGAAAAATGGAGCTGCATTCATCCTTTTACCCAACTATTGGTGTCATTATCAAAGGCAAAGATTGATGGTGTGGTTCAGAAGACCTTAATTGTTTTTTCAGCCATGTAGAATGCTTCTGAGAATTGCTTCCCTTTCTTACAGTCCAGCATAGTGGACTTTGGTTTGCATATTAGAAGAACTGAGGACACACAGATATGCTTTGACTTGTGTGGTTGTGGGTGAGTCTGGTGTACAGGGACAGAGTGAGAGAATTGCCTGTGAATACTGCTCTGACTAGAAGTAAATCTCCCATCTTAACTGTCTGTGACATCATAAAGCCGACTTTTAAATGGGCATGTGGGGTTTATCACCTTGAAAAAATCCCACATTTACTAATGAGAAGTAGCCCTTCTGTAGTTGTATTTTAATGTGATGGTAAGAAGTTGTACAGCAAATTTCTTGCACGTTCTGTGCCTTTAGGTTTCAAAAGAAGACTTGAAAAAATGGGTTCAGCTGATTGTGCAGTTTTGTGGAGATGAACAAGAGACAGAGATGCTGTTAGCAGCTGCTGAAATTCTTAAAAGTGTAACACCATTCCTTCTGATTGATGAGAAACTCATTCTTGGTAAGTACTTTGAATATTAATTTTCTGGATCTTTTTAGATGAAATTCATTAGTACATGACATACATGTGTGTATGCAATACATTTTATGTACCACAGTCGAAACATGTAATTACATGTTTTTTTTAAATTTCAGTGGGATTTAATCACTAAACATACAGATTTATTTAAATTCTGGTGGAAGTAGCACATGTGCACATGCCTCTTGCAATAACTCTGCAGAAGAGGGACATGAGATGATGTTATGTCTCCAGGCCACTGTACATTGCTGTACAGATTTACTGGCTTGCAATTTCTCTCTGATTTGAATCTTTCTGAAATACTGTATTGGTGATGTGGACATACTTTCAGTTTAACACTGTGAGTGTAAGAAAGCTGTGCTGGCTGAATGTTGAAATTAAAGGCTTCAGTCTAGAAATGAGGGACACATTCTATTATAAAAATGATTAATAATTGGATCACATTATGCCTGCCAAGTATAATGATTTTTTTTTGCATTTAATGTTAGACTGTGTTTTTAGAATAGAAGGGAAGGAGACCTACATTCTTATTCAATAATACATTACTGACCGAGAGGCAAAGCTAAGTGAAGCTCTCTGGTCTGTTTTGCAGAATACGTGTTTCTTTTAACTTCACCCCTTCTGTGCCTGTGTATTGCCTTGAGCAATTTATTGTGGCCAAGCAGTGAAACACAATTGTCTGACTAGCCTTGTGATACAAGTGTCTGATAGACCTGACGATAACATGGTTGAAGAAAGTCAGCACAGCAGTGAAGCACCTCCACTGTTATCTGTGATCACCAGAGAGTAATATGTAACAGCTTGGCCGAATCTAAAAGAGGCCTTCCAGTAAATTCCTTTAATGAGGATGTTCAACAAGGCGTCAAAAGTCAGCAGAAAACCCCCAGCAAACCTGGAATACAGCCTTGTGACTTCAGCTGGGCATCTGTAGTGTGGCAGCACTAAATGACACAAGATTTTGAAAGCGGAGTATGGCTTGTGAGAAGTGACTGCCGTTGGGGTGGTATGTGCTGTCTGCCTGCTTGGGGTTTACCAGATGAACATCTCCTTCTGGGCACTTACCTCTGGTTATAACTGTGTGCAGTGCAGGTAGTTACCCTATGTATTTAACTTGGCTTGTTTCCAACAGACAGTGAGTACAAGGCTGGCAGGGCATATTAGTGAGTGGTGGGGTGAGCTGGATAGGGCAGAAGTAGGTGACAGATAGGTCTCTGAGAGGTGGGATCATTTGCTGTTACCTTCAGGGAATGGCATTTGTATGTAGCACAGCTGACATGATCTAAAGAAAGCTTGGTTTGGAAGCTCCTGCTCCAGGCAAATTGCAACAGGAAATCCATGATTGCAATGTATTGGTCAATCTCCAGCAGCAAAATTTTTGACATTGCCAAACAGGAATTCTTCACTCCTAGAAATTGTAGAAAACTCAGAGCACACAGAACGAGAGATCCATTCTCTTATCTTTGCCCACTGCTGAAACTAAGCTTAGTCTTTCACCTAGATAAAGTTCAGACATGCTGAAAATACTTTGATCACATAGGCAGTCCTTTTGCCACTGGTTTACCAGTGCCTTTCTCTGCAGTGTTTCACTGCATTTGTTTTGTTTAGGTATGGAAACTGAGCTCTCTAACTTCTTTGAATGCATGTAAGAAATAGAATTCTAATTTTTCTCTGTAAATAAATATAGGACTGTCTGATACTCTTGCTCTGTGGAAATGTGTGATTCTACTGCTGCAGAATGAAGATTTGGTAGTGAGGGATGCTGCTGCTGAAGTTATTCAAGTGGCACAGTCTGAAAAAAAGAGTAATGAAGGAACAGGTATGTTAACTTTACTTTTAAATATTACTGGAGGCAAAAATATTCCTTGGAAGGCAAAAGTATTTCTTATCACAAACTTCTTGCTAACTGTGAAGTACTCCATCCATCTCTTATATACCATGGAAGATAACAGCAAATTTTACACCCACCATGCTTTATTAATTTACTTTTACTGTCCATGGTATAATTTGCATATGGTTACCTAGGTATGTAAAATAACAAAAGCAGTATTGAGCTTTATGGTTCTTGCTGTGATGACTCAACTACCACGTAATTCCACATTTTGGAAGTTCTTTAATACCAGCTTTGGTCTAATCTAATGCCATGGAAGGCACTCTTTGAGTCTCAAGTCATTATAAGGGCCTGATCACAGAGAGATAGGAATCTAGGAAACAGTATTTAACTCATTGATTCATTATTAGACCTTGAAATTCATTTAGATCCAGATCAACAAAGACAATTCTCCGCATACCCACAGTGTGCTTTGAGGATGTGGGACTTTTTGTCTGCTTGTCCTAGTTTACTCAACCCTATTAATTTTAAAATAGCCACAAAACTTGAGTAGGCTTAACTAATTAATGTGTTTCACTCTGAGAGTCTTTGCTGATGCATTCTTCCATGTGGTGTGAATAAATTAGAATTTGCTACCAAGCTCCTCTCTCTCTGGTGGTCCCACTGGTCTGTGCTGCTCAGTAATGCCTATACCAACTTGTCTGCAGTCAGTTCAAATTAGTCAGCCATCTCCATGTGAATTTTCACTGGGCTGGAGATAAAGTAACTCTGTGGTTTAAAAAAAACAGGAAAAGGCAGCAAAATTATATGTTTGCCACTACTGTAGGGAGAAGTAGCCAGGAATCTGCTCATGTGGCAAGTGAGTTTTTGAGCTGGTTCTGTTCTGACACAGTGCTGTGGGGTAGAAGGTGGTAGAAGGAGGGATATGTATGTCATGGATGGCTTTCATCTTCCTTTAAAATCCCACAGCTCTGATTCCAGCACTGTCATCACAACTCTGGCAATTTATGTAGTTCCAGTTACAGCTGTGTTGAGTACAGAGGGGCTCTGCTTGTGTGTTTGAGTCCCCAGTGCTGGTGTTTAGGGGGCATCCTCAAACGTCTCAAGATGGTATTTCCTTTGGAAATAACACAATGCTGGATTGTCTCTCTGGCTTCTTGTATCTTCTCCCATCTTCCTTATTGTATCCTAATGCCAAGAGATATTTCCTTGTCACTGGATGAGAGCTCTGTCCTGCTAATGAATACGAAGGTCAAATCAGTGTTTGCTCTTACAACTTACTACTTTGTAAAGCAGAAGTAGCCATAACTGAGGATGTAACATCATAATTGTTTTTTATTTGCTATGTTCCTAGTTAGAATAGAGAGCTCAGTCCTCAAAACTCTGTGACCCCCTAGTTATCATTGGTTGTGCCTTCCTGTTTTTCGCTTAAATCATTGTAGTGAAATAAGTGTCTTTCTTCTGTGACTAGAAAAGAATGCTGCTTTTGGGAGGATAGAATTTGGTTTATTTTCCCCTCTATTTCACATCATTGTTGTTTCTTCCTGTGATCTTTTTTCCCCACTAAACTCCCTTCACTTTTTGTGATTTGCTTTCTAGCTTTTGGGGGAGCAGGCTGAAGAGTTTTGCCTTTCTGATTTTAATTTATAACCAGATTAAAATAAGCTTACCCTTATATGTTGTTTATTTACTTTCTTTTCATGTGTCTGTATGAGAGTTGGGTCTGTGGCTTAGACATTCCCTGGATCACTGGTGTTCTCTATCCTGGGAATTTTTAAATTGCATTCAAATACCTACTTATTTATTCTCAATTTTCATACTATGAAAGTCTTGTTTTTCACTGATTTTTCAGTGATTTTAAAATAATATAGACTTATACACTGGAATTCATTAGAAGCTGTGAAACAGCTCTCTTTAAAATTCTCATTTGATAACATATTGCTGGATGTCTTACATATTGACTGACTTTTCGTTTTCATTATACAGTGACAAATAAGTATTGTGGCCCAGCAGTTTTATCTGGAGATCAGAAAGAAAGATGACTCAAGAGATCAAAAAGAAGAATGGATGTTTAGAAACCCATTTTTATATATTCTATAATTTCATTACCATTACTACCAGCTAACATGAGAGAATAGACATTATGATTTCAGCTTCATTTGGGCATCACAAATTTTGGTGTCCTAGGAGCCATTATATTTCCAGAAATACTGCATTGGGTTATGGTGTGTTTCACCTTTTAGTGCTGCTAATTCACCGTATAGAGAGTAGGAGTGCTGCTCACAAAATACAAGCACTGGACTTGCCAGAAATTTTGGAACTAGTGTCTTCATATCCACTCCTCAGAAAATTATGTTGCACTGCATGCACAGCATGTAAGGTAGCAGTAGGCTGTAGCTGCCTGCAGAAGAACTGTTTTGTCAGCTTAGGGAGTCAACACCGTAAGTGCTTAATTTATATGTGAGATCCAGAGGAATCCCTGATTCCTGTCCCTGCCCTTCCTGCATGCTAGCATCTTATTTGACTGTGAAAGAATAGAATATAGAAGGTTGTGCACTTTTGTGTAACAGCTGGACTGAGGCTGAACTACTGTCCTGCTTCAGCAGAGCAAGGTGTGAGGCTGGACTAATGTTAAAAATAACAGTTATTTGCATACAGTTGCTACAGGACGTTTTTTCTTTACATGCTCGTTGCTGAATAACAGTACAAATGTGCAGCAGTGTGATTGTGTCAAATAATAGGTATTTTCATGTCATTTATAGATGGTGAAACTGGAGGCAAATGATCCTGTCTATTATAGTTTCACTTCCAGTAACAGCTCCGATATTGTGTAATTCTTTTAAATGTTACGTGAGCTCCTGGAAGAGAATATGAACTTGGTTTCTTGTTATTCCCTCATGGCTTTTAGCGAGGGCAACCTCCCCCAGTCTACTCAAGTAACTAATCCATGCAGCTTTGGATCATGCAGATTATGAAAGCAGTAAACTTACACAGTCTGAAATGTATGGTAACAAATGTGATACAAGAATCCTGTGAAAATTGCACTCCCTTTTTTGTTTGAAAGGAGAAAAGCTTGAAAGACCAAACACCAATACACAGCAGGACTCCTTGCTTCACCCTACTCTTCAGCCCCCAAGAAAAACCCTACAAAACCTACTATTCTTTTATAGAAGGCAAGGACTTTTACCAGTAAAGTTCATTTTTTTACATTTATTTTATTCATACAGAGAAGCTTGTTTTAATTTTGTGGCATGTGCAAAAGCTCGTAATTAGGAGGGGAAGTTAGTGAGGTTAGCTGATGGCAGTCATTTTCTGAGCAGAGCAGGTCAAACAGAATTGTGTCTTACCAGAAAGGAGAAAAGCTGCTGTTTTCCTTGCTAAAAATACCAACTTAGCAAGTAGTTAAGGTTTTCCTAATAACTTTGGAACAATATAAACCCCATCTGTAACTCATGGTATTGTATATACACTTTGTTGTTGTTTCCTCATGCATTGAGGTGTAAACCTCTGGGGGATTGTTTTATTCCTTTTAGTATGAGGGAGGGTACAGGAAGTATTGTATTCAGTGGAAAGGTAGAATAGCTGCTTTGAAAGCTAATTAAATTAGTGACCCATGGCTGTGTAAAGTCTAGACCTATTCACAGCAGCATTTCTTATACAAGAGGGTTACTCCTCACAAGAAAGAAGATCATTTAAGTCGGGGAAATAGGAGGGCTTTTTCTCTACTGATGACTGCTTTACTGAATATCCTGAAAAATTCAAGTAACTGTGCTAGAGAAGTATTGCCTTACCTAAAGAGCTTGTCAGTATGAGAGAAGTTTGAATAAACCATTTTTTTACTATTATACCTAAGCCAATGCAATTCTATAAAATTCTATATAAAAAAATACATTTAATCAGCTTAACCTTTATGTTGGTAAATTACCAAATTAACCTTAAATGAGTTTAAGAGCATTTTTAGTGTCGTCAGCATTAGCATCAATTTAGCTGATTTTTAAAATTGAGCTGAATTAAGCTTAGATGAGCAACTAGATTCGTGAACTAGAGTAAATCTCTTGAAAGTGCCTGAGTGATTTAGCAGCCTAAATGCTCTTCCTGAAGGGACCCTTCTGCTACGTGCATTTTGAAATAGCAGTTTTGTGTAGAGACGAGCAAGTTAGCTCATGGACTGTGAGCTGTGTGGCTGCAGCAGAGTGTTGTTCAGGCCAGGGTAGGTAAGTGGCCCACTCAGAGCACAACCATTACTGAGTGCAGTGTAAGCATCCTTGAAAATCAGTCTAATGTTGTTATTGTTATTCCCTTAGTTTTTGAGTAATTCTGAGAATAGACTTGTGGCTATAAATGCTGTAGTCAGTTTTAATCCACTGGCCTAAATTTCAGGTCTGTTAATCCTATTCCTTCTGTTCCCATTTCACATGCTTAAGAAATACACAATAGATGACACTCCTGTGCCAGGAGTTTCTGAACAAAAGGCAATGCAAAGCACTTTTTTATTAATGGTTGTTCCCTTCCTGATAGATTCTACTTTTTTATCTTCAGGAAGAATAATCAGTGAAAATGACAGATGTCTTGTTTGTTTCATACCAGCAAAAAAACCCCAAGCCAAACACTGGCTGGCTAAAAGAAGCTGACTCCACCCTCTGAAGGGCATCCTGTTGGGAAAGGGGTGGCACTACAGAGCAGAGTGAGTTGATATTCTTGTGGAAGTCTTCATTTCTGGGTACTGACCTATGTTTTAGTGGCCCACACTATTTCAGGTTTATCTTACTGTATCAGACTAAACGCATGTAGGAACCTTTTATCAACTTTTATTTTGTTTATTGTCTGGAGAATGTAAATGTGTGTAAAAGGAGAAGTTAAAATGTGCTGCTTGGGGTGGCAGGGGGGAAGAAAAAACCCCACAATTTAATTAGATTGAAGACTAAAACATTTTTGAGGTGATCCTGAATCCCTTTCTAGACTTCAGAAAGATTTTAGACCTTACTGTTTGAGTGTAAAAATCAAGGTAAATTCAAAGTAAACTTCTTCATGATCCTAGAGTGGGTATGGCTGTCATGAACTTGCGTGGAAGAAGGCTTATCTGCATGGGAGTATTTTGTGTGGTGGTGTAAATAAGCTTTAGCAGAATTCAGAAAAGAGAAGATCAGACTAGCTATATTAGCATTTGAAAGAAATGAGGAGAGAAGAGATCCTATTTAGATTTGTTTCTTGTTTCTACCCTCTAAAAATCTTCCTTGGTGAAGATTTTTAAGGCTCTGCAGAAGGTTTCATACATATATGCCCTAAGAAGTTGTAGTAAATCACGTGAGCAAGAGATAACACAGTCTGTATGATGTTAATGCAGCACAATGGTCTGGCAGCCATCATCGACACCACAGGTGATATCAGCAAATCATGGGTGACTGGCATGATCCCAAAACTTGTACCCCAAATGTCCTTTACAACTGGTCCATGAAGCATTTCAGGATACGTGGCTCAAATTTCTTTTGCTCCAGTTGCTAGTGAAAGAGCTACAAGTAAATGTTGGGCAAATCTAAAAATACCATTGGCATTGGTAGTGTTTAGCTGCACAACAAAAGCATCCCACGTATTGCATAGGAAACAGTAAAGGAAGGTATTTTACTTTATTCATTGCCTCATCTGCTTGTTAGCATTTGAAACTGTTTTCAAACTGTTCCTTAAAATAAGTGAAAACTTTGGCTGTAGCAAAGGGAACTTTTCTTCCACATATTTATTGTTGGGTAAATGTGTTAAATAGATTTTTAAAGCTCGAGTTTATCAGCGTGTCACGTTAACATCCCTCTTTGCTTACTAAGTGCTAAGTCCACGCTGTGGGATTGGAGATGGGAAATAACTGGGGATTAGAACCTGTGCACCACTGCTGTGTGCAATATGCAAGTTTTAAGAGGCCATGTCTCTCTCCATGAAACATAAAGGAGATGCTAACAATGTGTTCAGAACTCTCCTTTTCATATGACTAATGTGTTCAACGTCTTGCCAAACTAGGGGACAGATTCACTACTTTCTACTCTACCTCTGTGCTGGTGTAGCCTTCCAGTGAGGCAAATGGGAGGACTGTGGTGAATAAAAAAATGTCAGGTTACTCTGATCCTGGACAAAGATTAAGGCGTAGGGTTCAATTTTTCTCACACTGGGTGACTTGCCTTGATGTTCAGGTTAGGCTAATAGGCCTTTGAGGCCCCACACAGCTCTTTTAGTTGTGGCTCTTAAAACCAGTTCTGGCAGCTGCCAGAATAAGTGGTAATTCCCCAAACATAAACTAGGGAACTGCAGGCATGCAAACTGGTTTAAGGATGCATTAACTGGAGTCTGTGGTAGGACTGTAGATCGATTTCCTTTTCTTCATTAGAGTCAGATTTGTGCATTTTCTTCCCTATTCTGAGATCTGAATTTCTTCTCTGTTTAGAGGTTTGGTGGAGGGGTTGCAAAAAGCGTGAAGTCAGAACCTGACTGTAGAAGGAGCCATGCTGAAACTCCTGCCTGGAGCTTTTCCACTCGCCAGCCTGAGAATGGAGGTTGGTTGGCAGTGCTGTGGATGGTTAGCTACATCTGCATACAGAAGATTGAACATTTTCATTCTAGATACACGATTTCCTATGAAACAGCGTGATATGGCTGCTATGGTGTGGGAAGTTAAGAGCTTCCAACAAATGGGTCGATTTCAGGTCCTCCCTAATGCCCTGGGTAGGAAACACAGCAAATTGGAGAGAGCATTTAAAACATGCTTGTTGTCGTCCATGATTTTCAAGCTATCTTGAGAGTTGCTTGTAATTTTGGAATCTCTTGGTCAGAAAAATCTCTCAGTCTGATCTTGTGATATGCCACGTGTGCTTGAGAACAGTTCAGAAGTTCTCACAGCGTTGTCTGGGTTACTAATGGAAAACTGCTGATCATATTAGTCAAAATATGTTTATGTTCCTTGTATTGGGGACAAGTGGAAGGAAGGTTAATGAAATTTTTTTCTGGAATCAGCTCAAGGATTCTTCTGCTCTGTGAGTGTTCTTGATAACTGCATTCTGGTAACTAGATGTGCAGGTCACTAAACAGAACTGGATTTCTAAGCCTGCTATGAAAAAGGATTCTTTTGAGCTGAATGTGTGGATTTAAATGGGAGATGGCATTTATCCAAACAGCCTTTAAACAGCAGAAGGCAGAATAGACATAGACAAGATCCATCCAGGCAGAAGCAAAAGAGAGTATGAAAAAAGACGTGATACGGTCAAAACCAGGAAAAAAAATCGCAGCAAATCAGAGCTGCTCCTGTTGCAGAATTAGATGGTTTTCTACACATTAAGTTTCTTTTCAAAAGATTACACATGGAGTCTATGCAATAGTCTGTTACAAGCAATACTTCTTGAGGCCTCATTGGAGGTGTAAAGCAGTGGCAGCAGTTTGCGGTATTGTATTCAAGCATGGTGTAGGACTTCATATTCTGAGACACTGTAAGGTGATGACATCTCTTCAGTTACATTAGAAAAGGCATGCTGAGGACAGGAGGAAGGTCAAACAGCTGTGTGTGTATTCTGGGAATCCTCTGAATCAGGCCCAAGCGAGGGAGGCAGCGGATATGCTGCCGAGAATTACTAGAACACTCTGCAGAGTGAAGTGCACTAGATGGTACTGAAAAGTAGTGTAAACCCTGGAAGGTGACATCACTGATAACATACTTAAGCTATCTGTAATTGTAGGATCATAAGTAGAATAGGGTTCACGCAGAAAAAGGACAGAGATCTCCTTAAAATGTTGCTTGTTGAGCTTTCTGCTTAAGGGACCCTGCCTCTGGCTGCATCTTTTTTCCCTTCTGTGCTTTTAATGGTCAGTACATCTTTATGCACACACACAGAGTAGGATTTATGCAGAGAGACAAATGATGATCATTTAAATCTTGGCAGACCAAATAAGTGGTTAATACCTGTACAATTTGGTGACTCCCTGATGACTGTGATGACCTAACATTTCAGAAGTTTGTTCTAGAAAGCAAAATGACACGTGGTAGAGATTATGAAATACTTACTGTAGCTAGAAGGTGTAATTTGGGGTTTTTTTACATCTGCTGTATAGTTCTAAGAAAGTTAACAATTACAGGTCAGTGGCAAGGATGAAAGAATTGTGGTCTAGGAGTGCAAATGAATTCATCTTGTCTTTGCTAGAATAAATTTAGGGCTGTTTCAGGAGCAGGTTTGACCTGCAGCCTAGTTGTATCATATTTTTAGGCTAATCTAGGTGCATTTTGTGACTTTGTAGTAATATTTCTGTTATATCTAGCATTCTAGTTTTATATCTAAAAATACCTCCTATTGTTATGAAAACTTTTGGAAAATCTGATTGGGAAGTAATTAGGTCTTTAAGATTGCATTTATAATATGATGGTTTAATTGTTTAATGGTGACTCTTGAATAATGTTTAACTGTTGTCCTTAGCTACAGAGGACATTTTCAGTTGGCTGAAAATATGGCTTAAATATTTTTGTTCAGAAACCCCTTTGACTATTACCTTTGGGCTCAGGGACTTGTGTTGCTTTTTACTCCTGATTAATTATAGAAAAAATAAGCAGCAGTCTTAATTACATTCATTGAAAAAATGTCTTTAGGCACCAGGGCAAAACACTATGCAAAAATCAGGCTCTGCAGGAGTAAACAAAGACGGAAGGACTGATCATATTCTTCTGAACAGAGCAATTTCCTCCTTTCTCTAAACAAGCTAGAAGTGCAGAAGTGCTTTGCAGCCAAAGTATTCTGTTCCACAGGAGAGTGAAAGAATGTCAGGGAAGGTGAGGGGAAAAGAAATTCTAATATCCACTCTACCTTGACCAGTTTTTGCAGTTAGGTCATGAAGAGTTGTAGATTTCTGTTGGTTTGGTTTCTTGTTTACTTTTTGTAGCTGACATTCTGCATTGCTGATCATGGGCATTCTAAGAATGAAGAAAAATGTTCAGCTTTTTAATTGTATCTAGATTTGTGAATTGTAACAGATTTATTTAGGGACATAATAGAGGTTCTATGATATACAAAGGCTGCAGGACTTGGCCTACAGTCAGTCGGACGTTTTGCTACTGTATTCAGCTCTTGCTATACCAAGGCTCAAATGTGTTATTTGCATACATGGACTCCAATTTTATTAGTTAAAAAAACTGAAATAAAACTTGCATTAACAATGCTGTAGCTTTTCCTTTATCTGTAAAAATGAAGTCTGGGCACAAATTGTATTTTTTTTGCTGACGAGTTGCTGCAATGCTTTTATTAATACTGCTCCTTCTATTTCACTGCTGCTGTGGGAGAGTAAAGCTCTCCCAAGAGATTTCTTTTTGAAAGATCTGAGCAATTTGATATAGGAGACAATTATTATAAAAGATTTTTTTTAAGCTAGATTGTATTGAAAAATAGGCAAGCAACAATAGAAGAGAAATCCTGTTACTTCAAGAAGAATTGTTTAATGATTAGGAATTAAGAAAAGGGAATAAGGGAAAGAGCATTGGAGGAATTAAAGGGAGTTGCATACAAATGAAAAGAAAATAATTTCATTTTATATGGAGCTCTCTTTATCAGAGCATCCAACCAGAACTCAGACATAGTTAAAAATCGGGATATGGAGGTTGGTGGTAACGGTTTGATCATATTTTACATGGCCCAGGTAGAAATCAGAACAAATAGGGTGCTATTCTGAGTCTGTGCACAAAAATGCTTTAATTGCTCATAATTTGCAAATGCCCCCCTCCTCCTCGGACTGCTTAAGATGCAGAAGTCTAAATGAATATGGACCAGCATCTCTGATGATTTTGGTATCCTGAAGATTAACTTCACATGCAGTGCAGTTGAGTACTGTATGCCAGAAGTTCTGAAGGGAGAGACTTGAGAGCTCTATGTAGGCACACCCATACACACATGGGATTCTTTATGAAGGCTGAGATGGAATGCCTGCACAAATCACGTGATGGGCTGGAGAACTTGCTAAATTTTACAAGTTTTTTATTAATTATTTCCATACCCTCATTACCTCGTAGCCTAAAATGTGCAAAACTTTAAGAGTCTGCCTCAGTACGGTAGGTGTCTAGTTTGTAAACTGTTCATATTTAACTAAATATAGGAAATGTTAATTTGCATATCTGTATCATTCATAGAAACAATACAAAAATGTCTTCTAAGAAGTGCATGTATAAGGCTATGAGAAGTAATATTCACTTTTGGTAAATGTCTTACTTATGGAAAACTCTAATCAACAACTGTGGAAAATTAAGGTCTCTGTCTTTCAGCTGCAATTTTCCTTTTGTTCTGCCCTTTGCATCATAAGATATCACCTCTACAGGAATGATACTGAAAACCAGTGCAGAGCCTTATGCAAAGCATTTGTCCTGTGCAAGGTCCATTCCCTGTTTCAAGGTGTGCATATAGGATATTGATATTTATTTATAGTGATATTTTGCACTTAGAGGTATTTCACCAGTAACGAGGAGATGATACATTTCTGCAAGCAGACTTTTGCACATAGAATTTCATTTGTGCATGTATGTGTGAGTGGGAGTGAGGTAGAGAATATAAATACCTTTGCAAACTAGCCTAAACCACTGCCTTGTTTTCATGTAAGTCAGTACTCAGAATTTTTAATGACTGAGATAGTACCTACCTGTGCCAGAGTCAGAGCGGCACCCTGGAATGAAAGTTGTTTTTGTTGTTTTACTGATTCCCTATGCTTCAGCCTTCCCATAGATTTAGTTTCTTTAATTCCTGGTGTGTTGATGTGGGGGTGGGGGTGGTGGGAAGCAGTTACGGGACACAATGGGCTCTTACTTCAAAACCTAAGATGTGTAAAACTCAATGTCTCTTTTTTTCTATAATCAGTTCCAAATGGGCTCTTACAAGGGGAACTTGGTTGAACAAATTGATTTCTTATGCATGAGAAAGTAAAGTTAAACATCATTGGGAAGCTTAGAAATTTAAATTTTGAGAATTAGACTTTTTATAAAGGGCTTTTGATTTATTAGATTTAGAGCAAGACTGTTGAAATCACCTTGAGGAGCAGAATTATTTATGGCAGCTGCTTACAGTACCAGTGTAATGCCACTTTCGCATGTTTTTAATTTTGTTCCCTCACATGGTCTGTGCTGTGTTAATGATCACCTTGTCATGCTGGCAGTGGAAAACGGTTTTATAAATAATTCCCACTGGTAAGATGAAAGTGTTAACAGAAATACTTTAGTGAAGGTCTTGATTAACTTATACACTTGGCTTGATCACAGTGAAGCTTAGACTTACAATATCTTGTTACCAGGACTAATAAAACCCATTCATTTTTTCATGTACTATTAATTACCCTTCTATTTTCACACATGGGCAGGCACACAGAGGCTGTTTTCATGTTGGTGTTGAAGACCACAGTTGCACTTTTAGGTTTGTCTCCTTGCTGTACTTAGAAACTCATACCCAAAGAAAGTCAATCTTCCCTAGTTCTAGAATCTGTACATAGTATTATTAGACCTTAAAGACTGTAGTTTCACTTAGGTGCTCAACTTATAACCTACTTTTGCTATAAACAGCAGAAGATAAATTTTTAAAATATTTTTTCATTTGCTCATACTTACTGAAAAAAAAAGCTCTCTAACATACAAGCATTAAGAAACACGACTAAGAATTGAATTTCCAGAATATCTTTCTCTTTTAGTTCAAATTCCCTAAATGTAAATTATTCCAGTAAATCACAATATTGCAATATAGTATACTAACATGCCATATTCCATCACCACTGCCTCTCAGAAACATCAGGAAGACAGGTATGTGCCATATTCTCTGAAGTCTAATGAACTGTGTTAATGAAGAGCCTTTCTGAAAAGATGTTCCAAATATTGATTTCCATCTCCTCAAGCATAATGATTCTGTGAAAGCAAGTGTGTTGGGTAGATTAGTTTAACTAGGCAAGATCGTACTCTGGTGGGAAATGGTTATGTACCAAAATTAGATGATTTGATACTTTGGAGCCAGTGACTTCACACTCCCCTAATGCAAGGTCAGCACAGACCTTGGAGTGCAAATACAGTGGGGTGTAAGGAGAGCTTAGGGATAAAGGGATCTCAGAGTAAAGTGATACTTATATGCACAAACTGAAGTCTTTTCTATGCTGGTATGTAGAATGTAACAGTGGTTTCATTTCAAATTCATAGAAGTAGTAGAGACAATACAGGCAGCCCTTGCTTTGTCTCTTGCCTTCTTTTGCAATGTATTTTGAATTTTAGCATGATAATCTGCATGCCACTGTGGAAGGCTGTCACAGAGTAAAGGTAAATCCTCCAAATTAGAGGATTTTACTTGAATCTCACAATTAGTGATGAAGGCTCAGCTCATGCTGTCCGTGGAAAGGTGAAGGACAATATGGCCTTTCCTAAAGGAAACTCATTTGAAACATGCAGATGAAAAAATAAGATGTTAAAGACAGAGTCTTTATATTAAAGATACATGTTACAGTCATAGTGTAGGCTGTAACTGCAAAAGGCATTATTTAATTTAAAGAAAAAAAAATGAAGTTCCTTGAGCAGTGAAGTAAAGGAAGCTTGGGGTTTGGTGGTTTTTTCATGGATTTGTTTCACAGATAAGTGGATTTTCTTATGTCTGATGACATGAAGGCATGAGAGCAACAGGGTCTCTTTTCTTACCCAGCTGACTAGTTTCATAGAAACAAGACTTAATATTTCAGATTCCCTTATCCTTTTTGTCAGACTGGATTGAAATTGTACAGCTGGTTCAGAAGTTGTGGTAGGAAACACATATGCAGAAGCATGCCTCCTGATTTCCTTATTTTGTTTAAAAATTGGAAAAAAAATCCCTTTGATGTTGTTTATTCTTTCAGGTTACCAGTCTGATTGAATAAAATATACCAGAGCTGTTATTCTTTCCTGTGCACTGACTGCTCCCTTCATCTCTGCTTGCCTTCAGACTTCACCTTCTGTGCTTCTTGCACCTTTTCAACAGATCTTGAATTGACCTCTGTAAACTTTCTGCCTTCTGCTTTTCTGTCTCATTCTTCTCTTTGGAATTTGTTTTGTAAATTAAATTGTATGAACTGAATACTTTTATAAGGAGGGTTGATGTGCTGTTGTTAGGGTTGCCTAACACTTCTCATTATAAAATCCTGGGTTTCAGCCACTGATGTTAAATCCTCAGTAGTTGGTACTGAGTGTTCTCTATACTGTGATTATTTTTTGTAAACTTTAATTAATTGGGTTTTGTTACCATAGCTGTGATTCTACATAGGAATTTAGGAGAAAATGCTATATTTATGCAGGCTGTGAAAAAGACTGAAGCCTTTTCTTTGAATGCTTTTACACTTGTATGCTTTGGATATGTGGGACATTTTTGGTAAAATATGTTTGGTTGAGAAATACAGTTATAAAATGCTATACTTTTCAGATAGATAGATGCACAGTAGAGACTGAAAGGAGCCTAAAACCTCTGAAAATTTTTGTGTTCTCTGAGCAGCTTAAATGTCTCTACTCCTGAGATGTTTACCTGCATTCCAGGCAGGGCTACTGAGGATGCTCTGTGCCAGGAACACTTGCTCTTCTCAGTGTGAGAGGAGGGCATAAAGAAGGAGAAAGGTCTTTGGTGAAGGAAAGGACAAGAGGGAGGATTTTGAAGAGTTTGCAAGAGAAAGAATGTATGAAAGAAGCAGAATAGGCAAAGGAGATAAAGGGGAACACTTCCTTGCATTTTGGGACACTGTGACTGGAGGTAATTGTGGGGCCAGGTGTCAAACTTGTCAAGATAAGGAGACTTGTGTTGAGATACTGTGGAGTCTGGTGACTGAGGCTAGGTAGAAGATACTGGAGCAGTGCTATGGATGTACCTCCCATCTCCCCAGGTGTTACCATTTCCTGTCATTATTTCATTAGTTTCAGGTGGTCAGCCTTGTGGCTCCACTGTTTCTCTGATGCACGAGATCCAATAAAATGGCATGTTATTTGGGAAAGGTACAGATTTCTGTTTTGGAATTTGACAAATTACACATGTATGTTGTCATCTTCCTCCTCCAGCCTTTCCCTACACTTAAGAATTTCTGGAAGATTGCAAGATGAAGAATCCAAGTGTTAGGAAATCTAATTCAACCTTGTAGTGCCACATATATAAAGAAACAAGGATGAATTTCACTATCACTGCTTGGGGTTTTTTTACAGAAGCTCTTTTATAATTCAGTAGACAGTGTAGATTTGCTCTGATGATGAATCAGGACATTATCATCACCAACATTGCTACTACCTCAGTTGCAAGTTGCATGTGATAAAGTGAGTAAGGCCAGGATCACAAGAAGGGACATGCCAAAGCTATTTGTTTTGCCCAAGTGATTTGCATTCTGTCCATGCCTCTCCCAGAGAGCGTTTTGTGCAGGTAAGCAAGTCATTCCAAGCAGAGTTTGGAAAGAAGGCCACTACTTTGCTGAATGTTCAGCTGGTTACCTTGCAGGCATGATTTGCAGGAGTTCAGAGCATGAACAGCTAAAGCCAGAGGGAAATGCATTTAGCATATTAAAGCATTATGGGGTGCTGACTCCTCAGCGAAACAGGTCATAATGTCTCAGACATCTAAAACCAGGCAAGATTTTTAATCTTCATGACTGTCTACTCTACCTGCAGAATAGATAGTGCCATTCCTTCTTTCCATGCACGTTGTTGTAAGTGCCAGTGATTTATGAAGCACTCCTAATCACGATGAATGACTGAGAGTCACAGGTTACTCAGCCATTCTGTCTTCTGTGCCTACTTAGAATATTTTGGAATATTTTGAATAAGAAAGATTCTAAGCCAACTATTAAATGCATAGAGAATGGAAAGAGAAATTTCTTCCCTGTTATGGGGAAGTCCCTGGTGTTGCATAGTTCATATCTGCATTACTGAGACACAAATGTTTTCATTTTTGTAGTGTCTTCTGCTTGAAGCATTTATATTCAGCACATTGGGGAAAGCACTTGCAGCACTATCTTAGTTCCTTCTCAATTGAAGAGGCACAAACCAATTCCTCAAAGGACTTTGAAGGAAGAGGAAAAGACAAATGTAAAATATATATTAGACAAGTATATTGATATTGTCGTTAAGTTGGGTAAAAGGTTGGACTTGATGATCTCTACGGTCTTTTCCAACCTTGTTAGTTCTGTGTAATTCTGTGTAATCATTCTATTGAAGAACTCTGGTTACTGATTGAATACTATTTATCAGTTGAAGAGTCTGTGTATATATTTACATTTTATGCAAGACTAAGCAGCTCTGCTCCTTCTGTAAATTTATTTGGAAGAAGGCCTCAAAGTAATTCATACAAACCATGTTACGATTTACTGATCCATCTGAGCATGCCAAGGCCTCCAGAATTGTGGTGTGTCTGCTGAAGATGCAGATGAAGTTGCAGATAGCCACCCCACAGATGTCTAGGATGGAGATATACCATTCAAGTCCCTTGCAGCCTGCTAGAGAATGCCCTGGTGGCAGAAGTTTCCTAGTAAATCGTAAGCCAGCTGTTAAGCATTTAGTCTTCAGTTGTATGAAATGCCAGAGCCTCAGATTAACAGAGGAAGTAAGTCATATGATTTCCAAAGAGGTGTGGACCTCCCCATGTAAATCAAAGCGTCCCAGGTCATTAAAGGTGCAAAATCTGGAAGTCACCTAGGTGGCAAAGAGCTGTGTGAAGGAAAAAGGAGGTGAACAACTCCATGGGATCTCTTTGATATGAACATCATCCTGGGAAGACACATTGAGTTCTGATTCTGGAAATGACTCAGACAACACTAGGGTGATCAAAACTTTGGTAGTATAGTGAGGAATATAGGCCAGAAACCAATTCACTCTCAAGTGAAGTCACTTGCCACTGAGAAGAGCAAATGGTTCTCTCATGAAGTGAAAAAGCTCTTGAAAATTTTTTCAGAGATAGATACTCTCCATTTAGGATTGAGACTTGTGGCGGTTTACCTGTTAGACACTTGCAGGAGAACTGCTCCTAAGTTCTCCTGAGATCACTTAGGTCACTGCCCTGTGTGATCTGGAATCACTGAATTGTTGAGTAAGAGGTCCCTGGCAGGACTTTCTTGTCTGTAAGACTGCAGCTTTGAGAGTCAGGCAGACTTTTGCTGTCATGTCAGAAAACTGTGCAACGGATCATACTGCACTGCATCGAAACCAACTTGCAGCAGGCATTGGAAGGCATTTTGATCTTGACAGAAAAGAAGGAAGAATGTCCTCTTGGTCATTTGAACTAAGCACTTGCATTGTGAACGTTTTGTGGTCCTTGTAGCTTCCCACATTACAGTGTGTTTGCAAACTTAATTACATTTTCATAGCATTGTGTATCCCTGTATATATATGTCAACAAAAAGATAACTGTAATGTGAGCTGTCCTTTACACACCAGCTTCATCCTTTAAAAAAACATCTGAATAAGACACATTCTGGACTGTATTGGAAGCTTGTAAGGGTGGTTGGGGTTTTTTTATCAAGCATTCATATCATATAATGAGCAGTTTCTATGGGGTTTTGCTCGATAAGGGTATTATCTTACGTGATGAGGAATGAGTTTAGAAAATTAACCAGCAAAGAAGCTTTTACTATATCATGAGCATTTTGACATAAATTATAATACAAAAGATTTATGGCACTTTTCCATAAGAACAATTTTAGGAACAATTTTTCATTTCAGATGTCAGCTTTTTTAATAAGTAATATAAAAAAAATTTAAATATAAACAGCCTTAAAAACAGTTACTCTCCATGCTATGTCATTATAAGGTATCAGAAGAGATATAAAGACTGAATTACTGAGGTTCCCAATTTGCTTTTTTGCTATTCTGCTCAAAAGTAGCTTCATTCAGTAAGTCCCATGTACACTTGAATCAGATGTTTTGTAGAAAGTTAACAAGTCTCTACTCAGATACAGTCAATAGCCACAGTTTGCAGGAATCTGCAGTTCTGGCTTTTCCCACCTTTTAGAGACAGTTGCTGGAAGAAGTATCATAAATACCAGTGTAAATTAACATTTAGGAGAAAATGTAGAACAAGTTCAAAGCATGTTGTAACCTAAGTGGTCTTTAAAATTAGAACATTTTTCAGTAATCTAAAGCTGCTCTAAATTCTAGTAATTCAAAAGTGAAGAGTTTGCTTAGCAGTTATCAGCTGAGTCAGTCATGCATCTAGTACAAGGGTTATAGCAGCAAAGTTTAGTGTTGTATCAGTACTTATGTAGACATACATAGCATTTTTATGCCTGTATCTGTGTCTCACATAAAAATTCCACCAACATACACTTAGTAATACAGATCAGTTGGTTTAATTTAGAAAAAAGAACATTGCATTGAGACTCACTACTGTTTTAGCAAGATTTATTGATGTGTATGGTACTCGTTAAAATCAGTGGCTTTTGCAGGGGGAACTTTATATGGCTTCTTTTTGAAGAATTACATTATATAAAAATGTGTAAGCACTGTGAGTTTTTACTTTGTATTCCCAAATTTATGTCAACACCTTACAAGTTGTTCTCAGCCCACTTATATGAGGTTAGATCATCACATGGATGAGCAACTGTTTGCTTTCTAGAATACAATGCCACTAATTAAAGTTGAAAGTGAATGGACTGAATTAGAATCAGCTCATCCATCAAACACTGGCTACTGGTTATTTACTGACAGTGCTTCATTTAGCTCTATTAATTACTCAGTGGCACTGTTATGTAAAGGTCATGCTTGAAAAATTAAGAAAGAATACATGGAAAATTATTGTATCTGCTCAGTGCTGGAGTCTGGAAGTGGTAAATGTTAAATGGAGTGTTCATGTGAATAATATATTAAATGTGCTTTTTCTTATCAGCATTCTAATTGCAAGTGAGTAAACAGGACAGCAGCTTACACATCTCGATAGGCTCCTTATACAAGCTATGATGGTTGTGGCTATGACTCCTCAGCAATGAAGGAAAGTGTGCTTTTCTATTACTGCTTTGAAAATAGTACTTATTTTTTATAAGCATTCCCAAATTATTTTGTTTCACAGGTGTTGAAGGGAAAAGAATTTTCCAAAGTTTTCTGTGCTGATGAACAACCCTTTCCTTATTCCTTTATCCTTTAAATAACAAAACTTTTTGCCATCATTCCCTAGATGTTATTCTGAAATTTCAGCTATGATACAGAGGTAAATGTGTCTCCTGTCTTCCTCCAGCAGAGCTGTAGCATATATCACATTCAGTTACCTTCATCAGTGCTAAGCAAAAAGTTCTGTGGAGTGGAACATGCCAATAACAAGAGTCTTTAGTGATATATTCAGTTCTAGTGATACTAGTTTTGAAACTGTATTTATCTTAATTTTTTCCAATAAATACGTTATCTGAGTTAGAAAGCATACATTCTTGTTGGCACAGTTTTAAACAATTAGCTGGATAATACTTCTACCTTTTCAAAAGGAAAAGCATGAGTTTTGTGGGTTTAAGCAGGGGGTATTGGTTTTTTGCAGATTAAATTAGAACATGGCTTTGGGGAAGTGGTTCTGCAAAAGCAGTAATGTAAGTAGTAAAGTCCAAATGCTCATTTCCTCTGACAGATCTGTGAGCTATGATTGTTTTGTAATAAAACCCTTTGTGAACTGGAGGTATGGCTCACATGGGAAAAGCTTTTGTGTGCACATATATATATATATATACGTATGTATATACACACATATATATATTTAAAAAGGGAAAAAAGTCGTAGTTACTGAGTTGAAAAATATTGTTCAGTTCACATTCCAAAGAAGGGTTTGAAAAAATGATGAATGTATGTGTTCTTTTTTGCTCAAGATGGAACTTCAATTTTCTGCTCAATACTGAGGTGTAAGTTTCCATCATAATCAGGCATGTTATTAACTCAGATCTGTTTATAATCAAAGTCAAGGCTGAGAGCAGCATCACTGCCACTCTACTCAGAGACTGCAACTATTAAGACATTAGTTTTGATTAGTTTGTTTTGTAATGGTGTTGTGTTTTGACATCGTGTTGGGTGATGTCAGGAAGGGCCTCTTTTTAAAGTCATCCTGAAAAAGCACGGCTATAAAACAGACTCAGGCAGGGAAATGGAAAACAGATGAAGTAGTTGTACGTCATCTAGGGAATGATATTTCTCGAGAGGATAGAAATGATCTAATTGCCTTTGATTTTATGAAACACTATGAAAAGGAATCTGCTTATATATTAGATTTTACATAAATGGTCATTTTTAGAAGTGGAAAGTTTGATGTTTGTAATTTAAATTGACACAGTGCAATTGCAAGAGCCATCTGCCAACTATCCAGATGCAATAGTTACCATTTCTGCTTTTTTTTTGTTTGTTTGTTTTACTTCTCCATTGTTCTTTTTTAATCTTAGTGCCCAGGAGGATGATAGCAATCTAACATTATTTGTGGAGAGTGATGAACGCCCCTTTACTTCTATGTACTGCTGCTGCTTTTCTTCTGCCCTGTTGTTTTTCTGGTGGCAAAACACCTATGTGTTGACTTGCTGTGGAGTTGCACAATTCCTTTCTACCTCAAAGTAGAACATACAAGTGGGTTATTTCAAAATAAGAAATGCAGTTTCTAACCTCACTTTTAATTTCTTTTAACTCTTGAGTTGGGCCAATGGGATTTCTTTTTAAAAAAAAGGAATTTGAAGTTTTGTGAAGCCTGGGCATACATGAGCACAATGTTTTAAGTAAAAAATGTATCTGTAGCACTGCCTTACTCAGTTCTCTTCAATTTGATATGTTGAGAATAGGGGCAAACGTATTACTGAACACCAAAAAGAAGAAAATCTTTAATACAACAAAGAAGCAATTAGGTGATATTTTCCATTGGCAAATCTAATATTACAGGCATTAGTGACTGTGATGCTGAATCTTCCATCATTTGGATGAGAACCTGATGTCTTGCTTTATACTCATCATCTTGTTACGGTGATGTATCAGAAAACATGAGATGAATTCCCAGTTTGGTCAAGAGTGTTCTTTGTTGCTTTAAATGTCCATGCTTGCCTTCTGAAGCAACAATACTACCTCATGTTACCAGGGTGTTTTGAGGCACCATATCAGTCATGATGTATTAATGCTTATACCTAGGTAGGCAGCACTTCGTGCAAGGAAGTAGAAAATATTTTACCAATTCAGATGGTAAATGGTCTACCTGAAATACTTCCTTCAATTAAAGTTGAAGAACTGAAACACATATGTTTTCCTTGAAAACATCTTTGTTGTTGGGACGCCATTCTATGTGATGCTTTCTCTCAGGGCTGTTATATTAAACTGCCTTGCAGTTTTACTTCTCTTTGTTTGTTCTGCACACAGTATACTTTTACAAAAATTGCATTACTCTGTGATCTAGAATGAACTGTAGTTAACAATTTCCAGTATAAAACCAATGAGGAAATGCTTTGTTAGGCAAGAAATGCGTTCCGCTTTTCTATTTTGCCTATATTTTGTCATGGTTGTCCTTAAAATCTGTGTACATGCTCTTAATACATACTTTCAGTTCCCCATAATATCACCAAGGCTTTAACAGAGAAAAATTGTATAGTTGGAGGACATGTAATAGGCTACTAGAAGAAATATTTACATCTGGCATGATCAAAGCTTTTGGAGTGTATGAATGTGGATGTGGGAGGTCTAATTTTTATGTGGGTGGATTCACAAAGACTAAAACACTGCAGTACTTAACCCCTTTCCCTTTATGAAAATTCAATTCCTCAAAATGAAAAAAGCATGTAGTACCTGATTCTTATCTTTATTTTTCATTTCAGTGAGTAGTATTAATTCTTCTGCTTGTAACTACTTGTTTTAAGTTATAGAGAATTTTTTTTGTATTTCAGCCCCTATAGTCGCTATTTAGGAAGATGCTTATCTTGCTCGTGATGTTTTTGCATGTTAGAACACATGCATGGTTTAGAATTTAAAAAGATTTATGTTTTTACATGGTTTTGATAGTCATTAGAACTGTTGTGGAAGGAGCTCTGCTGTACAGTCCAGTGTTTAGCAATAGCTGTGTCTCCTGGTTTGATTTCTGCTGGTTTCGTTCCTGTGGCAGTAATCAGCTGTGAGCTGCTTCTATAAATCTGTAATTTGAAATTTTTTTTATTCAGTTACTTTAAATAGTTATGTTATGAAAGACTATTAATACTAATTTAAATAATCTCTGTTAGCATTTTGTTTACAAGGCTCTGATGAGGAGGTTTGGGGTGATGGCTGCCCTGGACTAACAGCTTGCTGAACGGGGAGGTCTCGCTCTCCCTTTGGCTGCCTTTCTTACCCTTGCTGTCTTGTGATCTTCCCTTCTCCAGCCCCCAGCTATACCAATTCTGAGTACAGTGTAACCAGCTCAGCTTGCCAGCCAAGCAGGAGAACCCACATGCCAAGCTGTGTGCCAAATAACTATTCTGCTCTTCTGAGCTTTTTAATTTTCCAGGTGATCAGCAGAGTACCTGAGCTGGCTGCTGGCTACCAGGTTAAGGTTAAGCATCAGGGGCCCATGGCCTGAAGGGGCTGTGGTGAAGGGAGAGCCACCTGTCCTTTTTGCCCTTGGTGAACTTCATCTTGCTCAGACCTCACTCTGAAGTCGTAGCATGAGTCACGAACACAGCATCATGTGTAGTATGTGGTTTCTTGAAAATCAGCCCTGCTTTTGTAGGCAGATGGTGATGTGAGGAGCCATTCTCGTAAGCAGTTAAAAAGTCAGTGAAGACATGTAGATTTATTTTTAGAAGTCACACACCTTTTTGGTTATCTTAAAAGATTCTGTATTTGCTTACACCATCCATTACTTTTAGAGCTGGGGGGTCATCTCAGCACTAGAACATTTCCCTGTGAAAGTGTTTTTTAGCTATTAAATCATGGCTGCGTACGTAGATTTGCTTCCTGTTATTCATGTTATGCACTCCAAGCTCAGGGAATTATTTTTTTTGATATAATGCTACATCTTTGTTGTCCTTGTGGCGTTGGTAGTCCAAAAATGTAATCTTAAACTATTCTAGCATCAAATTTGTGTGAATTGGTTTCTAAGTCAGTTAATGTCAGTGTGTTCTGTAAGTAACAGCAGCTGAGGAAGAAATTCTGAAATGATGGAGCCATTCCTAATACTCTTGCATCTTTTGAGTCTTCATGTTTTTCCTGTGTGCTATGCCGTCTTTCCATGTTTTTCCTGTATTTTTTTCTCTCCTCTTCTTTGAAGAAAGAAACCACCACCAACAACAAAAAAGACTTGCTATTTCCTTTGTTGCAACTTGTAGGATTCTCTAAAAAACTGCCATACTCTGTGACCACAAAACTACCTTTTCTTCTGTGTCATGCTGTTGAAAAACTACCAGCCGCAAGTTCAGTCTAAGCAGGACCTCAGCATTTCTTGGTTTTTTACCTATTGGTAGTTTTCAGTATGTTCATGTAATGACAGAATTAGAGGCCCCAAGTCTATTTCTTGGTGCATTTCTCAGTAGTTCAGCATTTTTATTCACAAAGAGAGCATCACTGCATTTATACTTAAGGAGTCCAAATCTTAAAAAGGAAGACAAAGCATTTGTATCTATAATTGATCCTCCAAAGCACCAAGCAGCTAATTCAGCAGAGGGAAATATCATGTTTGGTTTTTATTTTCCAGCATCACGGAATTTGCTAAATATTCAAATATAAATAAAGTGGCACAAGCAAGAGACCTTATATGAATACTGATAACTGTAGGCATTCAGGAATCATCCACAAAACTCAGAAAGATCACCAGAATTCAAAAGAAAGAAGAATTTGAAATTTGAGTTTGAAAGAATTCGAAGAGCTGGGTTTAAATTGTTGCATTTTGTAAGTGTTCATGACCAGGATGTTTGTTTAGGCTCAGAATACTACGCCCCCATTTTAATCTCTATTCTTCCAGCTCTGAGGACTGACAGTATTTCTGATGTCCCTATTGCACTTGAATTAAACTGTTTTCTACCTGAGCCTTCAGAGAGGACAACCATTGTGCCAGTTCATTCTTTAGAGTATCAGGCTGGTACCTAAAGGGACACAGTAATAATAAAGAAAGGAAGTTTTTTTTAAAAAAATCAGAAACAAACAAAACAAAACAAAAAACACAGACAAAAACCTAGCAAAACAACAAAAAACCCAACATGCCGACAAAAAAACCTCCACAAAACAAAAAAAAAAAACCACCAACAAATTCCTGGGGAGAAATGTCAGCAAAAACAATGCCTAAAAACTCCAATACCTAAACTAAATGGTGTGGAAATGTGCTGCACCACTGCAAGCTCTCCCTCACAGACAAAGCTCAGGGATGTCCTGATACAGTGATAATTCCTGATATGAAGAAAGCAGATTTGAACATTTGATTTTACTGTTTAGCAAACTGTGTATATAACATTATTAGTGTCATCAAGAGATTGACTGCCTGCCTTCCTGTTGCTCGTGCAAGGAGATTTCCATTTACCCTCATCTAACTCCAAGATAAAGAAGAGACCATCTGTTCTTTCTCCTTCACTCCCTTCCTTATTATGGTCCTTTGTCCTCATGGTCTCAAATACTAATTCATCCTGCCTAATGTCCTCAGTACGTTGCCTGGTCTGTCAAATAACACATCCCCGTCTTTCCGTCAGTCTGTTTTGCTCTTGGATGTTTCCTGCATTTCCTTATCCATTGGCATGTGCATTTGCCCAGTCCTAGGGTTTTACTGTGAGTTTCTTGCCTGTGCCAACCTACCCCAGAAAACCTACAGCTGGCCTGAGGCCTCAGGAAGGGTTCCAGGACAGGGTCTAAATGTGGGATGTGAGGGGCAAGTCTCAGCGGCACTGCTGTGCCTCTTTTATGTCATTAGTTGTTTTGCTTCATGAGAAATGCTTAATACAGTCAGATACAAAAAGTAAGGTCTGCTTTTACATATCTATATAGATTATTACCAAATAGATCTGACTCTGCTGAATTGTCTCACAAATTACGGCATTCAAGAATGGCATGTCCTTATGATACTACTGTTTAAAAGACAGACCATTCAGTGAACATGTTCTTCGTTTGCTGGTGACTGTGGACAAGAATGAATTTTGCCTAAATCCTTTTTACAGTAATAAATATTTTACAGGAGCTCTCCTGTTCCAGTCCTCTTCCTGCATCTCCTTTAAAAAAAATAAAATGGCATTAATGTTACGAGTGGTGAAACTCCTGCCTGTGAACACAGTAATTGGAATTCTCGTGCAAATGGGACTTCTGGCATTTTTCTCTCCTCTGTTATTGAGGGCAGCCTTAGGATCCACACAGCTAAAACAGCATCTGCCCAAACGAGAGCAGATAGGAAGTTTACGGAAGAAATACAGAGTGGATGATGGCTTTGTGTACAGTTCTGGCATGATGCCAAAACCAGTATAAATATAGCTCTGTGATGATATTGTAAACAGTGTCTGCCTTTCCCTTCTCAAACATCTTTCTAAGCCTGTCTTCATGCCTGATCTCTCTTACAAGTGTGTATGTATATATATATGTATATCTTGTTATATATAAAGAGATTGCACACTAAATAATTATTCATTTTATATCCCAGCCCTTTAAAAACATACCATATGTTGTATGTTTTGAGTTCCAGTGAACACGGCAAAATCAGATCTAAAGCATAGCTGTAGTTTTGCAAAAATAGTCACCATAAAATAGTGTCAGAACTGTCTCTGGAGATGTTTCTAACAGACATATTCGTATATTTAAACCCAAATTAATAAATGTCGCTATATGGGCAGGAAAAAAAAATTAAGCATCAGCATTTACAGTTGCTTCATGTATTATTTTGGAATGGAGGAAAGATCCCAAGTGGCACATAAGTAAACATTCATCTAACTTACTTGCAGTCTAATTCATCCTTCTACATATTTTTGTGTAAACTCAGCATCCTTTTTCAAGAAATCATTTTTGTGCTGATCTTATTTGAAAATGTTTGTGGTCTTGCTCTAGACTGTTACACATATTTTCTCTCAACAGAGTCTGCACTTAGGATAGTGAATGCTCCAATGGCCTTGGATCTAGCATTTGGCATACTGTGTGAGCTGCTCCAGTGGTGGGGGGAGACCCATGCTGGTGTGCCAATCCTGCTGGAATGGCTGCTGGGAGACACTGACCTGAAAAGAGATTCAGAGACTTCAGCCCAGGTAGTTTTTACAACCAGTTGCTCTATCATGTTGGAAGCTCTGTGTTTCTGCAGTCTTGTGGTAAGACTAGAATGAAATAGCACATCTGATGAAGCCTCATCATCACTACTGCAGTATTACGTTTAGACTTACTTTTTTTTTTTTTTTTAAATCACATAGATAATATTTAGAATAAAAACAGAGTTTGATGTTTGTTTCCTGGTAATATCAGCATAAAATTAAAGAGACAGATAAGCAAACATTCAAATAAATCAAGACTCACTTCACAAGTCATTGTTAACTGAAACACTTTGAGGCTGAAATGTAATTACATTCAGTATTATTGCAGATGATGGCTTGCCCTGAATTTAAACTGCTGCTGTGGGTGCCAGCCACATCAGGTGTTCAAGAACAGTGCTCTCCCAACTGCTGGCTTTTGCAGAGATGGCATTTAAATATTTGGTAACTTTATCTTTAATATAACTGGTCCTGCACAGCGCATGAAACAGCCTTGCTTATGTCAGTCGTTGTCTTCAGAAGGATTAGTTCTGTAAAGAAGAATTTTGCCATGCTGGTTCTGTAGAACCTAATACTGTATAAATACCCCGTGCTCTTTTTATCTTGAAAAGACTGTAAAAATCGAAATAATGCTGGAAGGGAAACCGGAAGGACCAGGAGCAGCTACATCTTTGAGAAGTTTCTTGGCAATTAATATGACTCATAAAATATATTATGAATCTTTCCTTAAGCCCGTGGTTTATATGCCTTTCTGAGTTTCACTGACTGATACAATTTTCCTTTTTCATTTAATCCACTCCAAAAGCTCCATGATGTAGCAAATTATCATACTGGCTACAGAGAGGTCTCTGTGAAATATAAGACTGTTTGATAGGGAAAACCAAGCACATGTTAAGGATTAGGACTACTATTTACTTCCACTGTTTCCCAAGACTTGTACCGTAACTTCTTGATTTTTTTTAATGTGAAATTCTTTTGGCAAAGTAAGAACTTTTTTTTACTGCGTTCTCCCAAACCTTGAAAAAATGCTAATGAATTTTTACATTTTTTTTATATAAAGAAGATATTCTGTGACATGTATTCTCTTTCACATCTTTTATGATCTCATTATTATGAAACCACAAGTCATTTTCTAATCTCTGTTGATTTTCTTTTTGTTAAAGGAAGAAGATGACTACCTGTTTGATAAAGGGGAAGTGAATTTTTGGGCAGAGAAGTTGACTCACGTGAGAAAACTTAGTAAGCACCTTCTCCAGCTTATATCAATGACTCATCTCACTTTATCAGACCACGGAGAACTTAATCGACTATCAGGAATAGCACTGGATCAAGCCCAGCTCATTGAACACCTGCTTAGAGCACTGCCTCCAGCTCCAGAATTTTCCAAAACTGCAGAATTCACAAGATTGGCTATTCAAAATGAGAGAGTATTGGTCTCTCTTAAAATACTGAATCTGCTCAAGTCTGATGATACTTGCAAAAATGAAAATCCGGAAAAGTAAGTTACTGAAAGTTCATCCTTGGGGTGCTGCACATACGTTACTGGATGAGCAGGGAGACTGAATTCCAGGGATATTCAAGGAATCAGGGGTTGCTATGATGACCACAGTAAACCTATAACAAACTATTCAGGCTAAAACTGCGTTTTTATATATGAATCCATGGAGTTGGTTTTTTTTAATCAGAGTGGGAGACTGGTCCTTTTAGATGCATTTGCTAATTTCATTCAGCTAAGCATTGTTTATTGCAGCTACTGTAGGAAATAAAGCAGCTAAATCTAATATTTTCCATTCATCCAGGTGCAGGCCACCTGTAGTTCTGTTATGTTTTATTCCACATTTTTACCTGCTGTATCTTAATACCAAGAAAAAGTCTATTTTTTGTCTCCTTTTAAAAATGCAGCATGTTACTTATTAAATTAATATGCTATTTTTATTTTTGTTTCTAAAAAAATGGAAGAAACTGTGACTTCTTTGTTCATGATAATTTTTAGAGTACATGGTAAATTTTACTGCATTTTCTTCTTGAGGAAGACAGGGATTTTCACATTAGTAGTAACCTTGTTTTGCACACAGAAACAGTATTGATTAGACTTCTGCATGCCTTTTTTTTTCTTTTAAATCAAAGAGCTGCATTGATAAAATGGCTCCAAAATGAAGACCACTGTGTTTAAAAAGAAGCAGCTGTTGTGAACAAAACAGTTTCATCTTTACTTCAAAATACCTTACTCTGCAAGCAGGCCTAGAAAGTAAGGGCCTGCAGAGTAGTGTGAGGGCCCCCCAAAAAGTGTACCAGAGATGTTTCTGTGCTCCAGCCCTCGCTTTTGGGAGATGCTCTTACCCACTCAGGTGGGGCAGCTGTGGGGACTATTCCTAGTGCTCCGTGATGTTGTTGTGTCTGCAACACAAAAAAGCTTGGTGTGCCTTGAAATCTGTTTTTCTGAGAACTGGAATTGGGTTTCAGTTTGAAAATGAGACATCAAAAATAAATATTGATGTGACAAGGTTGTGTTACCCTCCTCTGGCCAAGGGCTGTGACCGAACATGTGACTGTAGCACAGCAGGGCAACATCCAACACGGATGTGCGTCCCTGTGCGCTGTTATTTCGGTCCCCTTGGAAGAAGAGCATGTCCACGAACGACTGTTCGCTTTCAGTCTCTTCACCTAATTNGCGGCGCTCGGCCGGCAGGTGGCACCGCAGCACCGCCGCACTCGGCCCGGCCCCGGCCCCGGAGCGGCGCTGGGCTCAGGGCGGGCGGGGGCGCAGCCTGGGCCCGGAGAGCCGGGGCCGCGCTCAGCCTGGGCGTGATGGGGTTCCCGTAGTGCCGGGGTCAGGCTCAGCCTGTGTAAGCTGAGGCTTGGGCCCGCAGTGGCTGTGTGCCCGACTGCTGCCCTCTTCTTCAGTTTAGAATCTGCTGTAGATCGAGCTGAGCTGCTGAGTTGGGTCTAGTGGACATCCGAACACTGCACGAAACAAATTCATGACTAAAAAAAATAACTTAGGAACAAAGGTTTAAGCACTTGCTCTAAGTTTCCAGGATTCAGGTTTACTTATATAAGTAATTTACGATGAAACTTGAGACTTCAATAGGCAAAAGGGAAATGCTGGAATCTGAAATGATGTTTCACAGAATGCCCACTACCCAGCTTAACGAGCCATGCTGGGAATTAGGATAAAAATTAATTTGTTTGCATCTGGTTGGAGCTCCTGGGGAAAGAACAGCACTGATTATGTCTGGAAGCCACTCTTAAAAAACAGTCAAGACCCGTACAATTAATTAACAGCTGCTGCTTTTGCCACATCTTTCCTTCATTTTTGAATGAGTGTGGCAACAGCTTTTATAATAGCAGACAAAAAGAACTTTCTATGTATCAAAATCACTGTAGTGTTGTGTAACCTTGGTCATGTCAGTGAGTAGCATGAGACTATCTAGTAACATTGGCTTTTTGAGTTTTTTAATTGGGTGGAATTTAAAACGCATATGCAGATATTTAATACTGGCCAATGGATAAATGCAGAGAGGTAAATGTATATACCAGAGCATAGTAGTAGACCCACAGCGACCATAAAACTTAAGTTTAATTTGGTTAAGCCTTGAGGACCTGGTTAATCAGTAACCAAACAGCTTGAAGACTCGGTCTTCCTTATCGTGGTGTTACGATGCAACTGGAACCTCTGTCATCCCGCTTGAGTTTATAGAGAGCAAATAAGAGTTATATCAGCGAACATACATTTCACCACACGGTGCTAGTGACTTGGGTTACTATGTAACTACTCAATGAAGAACCTTTAAACCCTGTGCGACGATTGCGGGAGAGGGTTAGCTAAACCCGATGCCAGAGCAGTTATCGGCCATGTGTTTGATCAAAGTCAGTTTATCAAAGTATTCCTCCCAAATGCGATGACACAATAATCCATGCATGACTGTCACCGTAAACCGTTCTCTCGGTTGGCTGGCAGGCAGGATCTGCTCCGAAGTGATGTTTCTTTCTGTCGCAGAGATGCGTGGGAGGAAGGAACAGTTTGATCTCGGGTCAGTGCGGAGGCGCCTCCGACCGGCCCTGGAGGAGGTTATGGGAAGCAGAGCTCGCGCGTCCGCGGCAGTCCCGCTCCCCGGCGGCTCCCCGAGCGCGGGGCCGCGCCTGTTGCCAGCTCGGGCGTCGCCGTCCCCGCGGGCAGGGAGGGAGGAGGGGAAGGGGCAGGAACGCGGGATGTGTCCCGGGACCCCGGCGGGAGCAGCCGGTGCCGGCGGGCCCCGCGGCCGCCAGGGGGCACCCGGACCACACCAGCCGCAAGGGCGGCACAAGGGGCCGGGAACGGGAGCGGGGTCGGGGCCGCCCGAGCCGCGTCCTGCAGCACCGACGAACCCCGGTAAACTCCCGGGACACGGGAAGGACCGAGGTTCGGGCTTTCCGCTCCCTCCCCCTCCGCCCAGTTCCTCGTCTGTCCCCGAGGATTTTCGATCTCCGTGGCCGGGCCCGTCCCGCTGTAGGTGGCGGCTCTCGGGCGGTGCCCGTGCCCAGGCTGCCAGGAGGGCGCCCGCCGGGTCCCGCCGGCAGCTCCTGCCTCCGCAGCAGCGGGGGAGAGGAGGAGGAGGAGGAGGAGAGGAAGCAAACGGGCGCCTGAGACGCGCGGCGGCGGGGGGCGAGTGTGAAAACCCGAAGCGAGGGGCTCTGATGGCTCTACGCGNCACACCCCGCCGAAGTTTCCTTTGCAGATGTGTTTTCCTAGCGCCGCGCTCCTGCTGACGTGGTCAGGGTTGCACCCCTGGATTTCGCGGGCCTGACATTCCGGCTCAGAAGCTACAGAGGATCAAACACTTCTGGCTGGCTTTAGCAGCCATAAAACTTTACACGTTCGTGCGTCTTGTGTTCTGCTTCCCATTTGTCCCGGGGCCGAGCAAACGCGGGAAGGGACGTGGGGGGAGGGGGGTGCAGAGGAGCGGCCGCCGCCTTTCCCCGGCCGTGTTTGCGCGGCCTTATCGGCGCGGGGGGGTTTGGCACGGCAGCTCCCGGGCCGCCTGGGACGGAGGCCGGCTCTGTCCCGGGAAGGGGCCTCGCCGCAGCCAGCGGCCTCTGCCTTCGCCCGCGGTCCGGAGGCGGGGGGCAGCCCGGCGGGGGACACTGGGGGTGGTGATGGGAGGCTCGGCGGGGGCGAGCAGGGGAGGGGGCGAGCGTGGGAGGCAGATCTGGGAGGGTGCAGGAGGAGGAGGGAGATGCAGGCGGGGTTGGGTGGGGGTCGCTTATCCGCCCGGCCGGTGCGGGGTCAACGGCGCCTCGCCTCCGCGCCTGCCCGCCAGCCTCTTTCAGACGCCAAGCAGCAAGAAAACCCCGAAAATAAGCACCAAACCCGATCTCCCCGAAAAGAGGGGAGAAGCGGCGGAGGGAGCAGTCCGTTCCCAGCCCCGTCCCCGCTGGCTGCATCGGGACGATGAAGGCCCGACCTTTGTTTCAAACCAATTACGTGGCAAAAGTTTATTTTCGGCGGGGCGGGGGTAAGTGT
>VXBA01011249.1:1810006-1946037 GCA_013399895.1 Serilophus lunatus | reverse complement strand
AGCTGGGCAGCCTCATCGCGCCCCTCGCCCTCCACACCCAGAACTTCGCCGCTGCCGCCGCCGCGGCCGCGGCCGCCGCCGCCTATTACCGCTGCCAGCAGCAGCCGCCGCCGCCCGGCGGGGGCTGCCCGCCGCCCCCCGCCTCGCCGCCCTTCAGCTTCCAGCCCCTCCGCCGCCTCTCCGAGTCGCCCGTCTTCGACGCGCCGCCCAGCCCGCCGGACTCGCTCTCCGACCGGGAGAGTTACCTGAGCGGCTCCCTGAGCTCCGGCTCCCTCAGCGGCTCCGAGTCGCCCAGCCTGGACTCGGGCCGCCGCCTGCCCATCTTCAGCCGCCTCTCCATCTCCGACGATTAAGAGGGGACGGGGGGGGGCCCCGCGGCGGCCCTGCAAGTAAGTTACCGAGCGAAGAAAGCGAAACCTCTCCCTTCTTCTCTATTTTTGATTGGGGTTTTTTTATATCTATCTATCTATCTATACACCGAGAGCTGAACAAAACGAGAAACAAAGCATTTTGCAAAGGGCAAATGAGACAAACTGAACAAACCTATTTTTATAGAGAGACCTTGGAAGAAGGGGATTTTTGTTTCGGGGTTTTTTTTTGTTGTTGTCGTTCTTTGGAGACAAGTTATGATATGCACCAGCAGCAGCCATTCCATCTGTGTTCGGGGAAAAAAAACAAACAACAAAACCAGCATTAGAAAAGACACCACCAGAAAGCAACAAACAATCTGGGGAGTGCCGGTCCTGCCCGCCCAGCTCCTCCAAACCTGCAGACACACAGAAAAAAAGTTACAAACTAGTTTGCCTTTCAATCCAGTTCAAATAAAAACACAGAACATACTAAACCTATAAGCTTTTTTTTAGGAAAAAAAAAAAAGAAAAATCCAACATCCTGCCAAGAATATGCCTTGATAACAACCTTTTTTATATATCTATATATTATTATTATAACAAATGCTAAAACCTTCATTCCAAAGTTTAATATTGGTTCCATTGCCACCACTTAGTGGATGTTTGGCTTAGAACAATTTTTGTTGTTGCTTTATTTGGAAGCACTCAACTGAGTTTAGTTTGTAATTGTTGGAGAATAACTGCTGATTTTTTTTAAATTTTTTTTTTTTAGCTGTTTGAGTTGATTGCATGAATGAGTCACTGCACACAACTCAATATGAAACTATTTAACTTATTTATTATCTTGTGAAAAGTATACATTGGTAATTTGTTCATACTGTATTTATCGGGTATGATGAAAAGCAATAGATATATATTCTTTTATTATGTTTAAATTATGATTTTCATTATTAATCGGCAAAATGTGGAGTGTGTTCTTTTCACAGTAATATATGCCTTTTTGTAACTTCACTTGGTTATTTTATTGTAAATGAGTAAAATTCTTAATTTAAGAGATTGTATGTAATATTTATTTCATTAATTTCTTTCCTTGTTTACGTAAATCTGAAAGATTGCATGGTTTCTTTATAGAAATCGGTCTCGATGCTGTGGAAGTAGTTTGAGGAATTTCTATGGGTTTTTTAGAATGTAAATGGTTGTAGCCCGTCCGAGTTGAAAAACAAAACGAGAAAAAAAAAAAGAGCAGAAAAAAAGACTGACTTAGCAATCAGACTTCAAAGTGGCAAATCTAATTCAGACTTGTTTAAAATAACCAAAAAGTATTTTTGTTGCCTAACTCTGCCAATCACACTGTGATATAGTCTCAAAAGTATGTAGCAATAATTGGGGGTCCCAGTATTATGTCTCACAGTGCCTTCTTGAGGGTCCATGCTTGCCTTAAATGTCTCTCAACCAAATAAGTATTTTTCTTAATGCTTGAGATAATTTGAATGTAGGGATGGGTTTTAACTACAGCAAAATTTTGCCACTCTTATTTTCTAAGAACAGAGGCCATCTTTGGATCTGAAACTTTATACAATACATGAGCATATCTTGTTTAATTGAATTCCAAAACTTGTAATATTTTTTTTTTCCTAATGTAGAAAGTTGGAAGTTTTCCAAAACTTTCCTGGACGGTGGATGAATGAGCAGTAGCTTAGTTTTGTTTGTACATAGGTACAGATTGAGCACTATGTACTCTTTTGGACTACTTTAACAGAAGTATGTTTTGAATGTAACTAAAGGATAAGTCAACTTGAGTTGTAATATATTTTTCGGGAGTCAGTTCACTACAAATTGTGTGAGACTGTAAACTTTGTACTGTAAATGTTTTGTAGTTCTCCCAATAAAATTTTTTGGAAAAAAAAAACCAAACAACCAAAAAAAAGCCAAAAAGCCCAGTAACCCTTCCAACTGCTGAAGCCCTGGCTGCCAGGCAGCGAGTATTACTTGCTAAACACTCCCACCACCTCCCCCCCAATCACAGATATGTCTAGCTACAGATTAACCAGTGTGCACTGCCGCTCCAGTCCGCTCCTGCAGCCGGCACTGGTTGGCAGCCAAAGTTAATAAACACTTCCAGAAGGTTCGGGAATGTCAGCGGTGTACTACAGCCTCCCTTTTTTAATTTTTTTTTTTTTTTAAGAGGATGAAGAATCAAGTATCTGCTGCTTGTAGTGTAACAGCTGGAGTGGAAAAATCTACTAATGGCATTTATCAATCACATTGCTTATGAGGCTGTGTGAGTGTGCCATTAGCCTTGCTGGCTTGTTTGGGGTGAGGAGGAAATGGCAGTTTGGGTAATAAAAAAGGCATCATTAAGGTTTACCCTTTGTCCCAAAAGCTTTGTTCCTCTTCCCTCGCAGGAATGCGGACTTCTGCCTCAGTGCTCCCTTCACCCAGCTGAGGGCATATCTCTGTTAGTCGGGCTAGCATTAAATGTGTTAATCAGTTTTCAGGGCTCAGGTTTTAAACAAATTACCTTTCTGAGGGTATATTTATATAACAAAATACTTGGCAGCCTGGGGCCTGTGTGTGTATTAATACTGGAGGAATTTCAGCTAATATCTCCACAGTTTGGCACCTTACTCAAGTCAGTCCCTCAAACTTTTAAATCATGATTTCTACAGGCTTATTTTTGTTCTTTTGTCATACTAATAATAAATGCTGTTAACGTTATGGCATCTCGGCACTGCCTGGACTGCCACAGCACTTTCTATAAATACAAGGTAGAATGTAATACTGGTGCCATATGTTTGTGTAACAAACCTTGGACTGACACTTAGTTTAAAATTAAAACAAACGTAAGCAATGTGTGACAACACGGCCCAGCTACAGCAATCACCTTTTTTAATGCATCAGACTGACATTTTGGCTCACAATTGCTGCCTTTGATTCCCAGACTAGTTTTCGATGGAACTTTTTGTCGCAGCTTGCACAGTGGTCCTGAGCTCTGATGGGTCTTTCCCCTGGCATCCCTGGTACAGATGCCCTAGCTGCAAGGAGCAGGCCTTTGCCAGGGCTTTGGAGGAACAGAGAAGAGCTGTTGGTTTGACCAGGGTCCAAGCTGATGCCCTAGCTCACTTTTGGGATTTTGAAGCTAATTTTTACACTAAAACTACATTGATTAAAGAGTGCACATCTCATTTCATTTCAGATTTTGTTTTCTTCCCTAGGTGTAGTTTTTGCTGCTCTCCCTGGCCCACCTCTCCCCCTGTGTCTGCCTTTTTCTTGCCACACTAGATAAGGACCTTACTTATTTCTACAGTTCGCTTATCTGGGACAGCTGTACTCCATCAGCACAGTACTTTTCAGCTTCCCTGTGGTTTTCTGTTAGTTGAATAGCAGCTTGGTGAGGGTGCTGAGGTTGGCTTTGTTGTCTCCTCGCTGGCAGAAGGGCTCTCAGTGCTTTACAGCAGCTACCTCATGTGAAACACAACCGTGCTTGTGCCAATGCCAGTGTTCTGTATGTTAGAAAGGCTGCCAGGACAGGATGGGTACTGGCCCACCAGTGTCTCCCAGCAGGCTAGTGGTGTGCTGATGTGTGGGGAGAGCCTTGCTTGAGCTGCCCTCTGCCCTGCTCCAAGTGAGTGAAAGATTCTGAGGCCTCATGTCCTGCAGCCTGTTCAGTATGTATCTCCAGTGTGTGCTGCACCCCAGCCTGTTGCAGTGTTATGTGCCCCTGTTCAGAAAACCAGGAGTTCCTGAACTGGGAAGATGGAGTATCTGTTTCTGGTGCTCCACAATCAAGTGTTAACCTTTAAACTAGTGACTTATGTTGTTGACTTAAGCAAATGTTCTCTTGCTTTGATTTCAAAATTCAGCGATGTACACAAAACTGGTCAGGCCATTCAGAACTTTCCTGATGCTTTGCAATAAATTGATAAAAAAATAAACTGGTTTTCTTCGAGAGCTTTGGTTTGAGAAGGAACTCTAAGGTCTCTGCTGTTCCCCATTAAGGATGTGATATATCTCAATAGTTGGGGCCCTTAAAATGGCTCTGAGGATCTGGAAAATGGGGATTTTACTAATTACTGGTTAGGACTGAGGCTTGCTTGCTTGCTTGAGTTTCTGGTCTTAAAAAAATAGCATCAAATACTTACATTTGTAGAAATAGATGTCATGGTGTAGATCTCGTATAGCAATTAATTTAACATCGTTTGGTATGATCATTAGGGAATTTTTAAATGTATGGAATCAGTAACTTTGATTTTTATTTCCTAATCCCCTTAGTGCCCAGGTGGCTCTTTATTTGTTTGGCTTTTCTCAGTTTGTCAGGTACAGTGGTGTGCCGTAACTCCTATTCAGCACACAGTCGGCCGGACCACACACCACCGAGCACACTCCCAGCAGTGTGCCATGGAATGCTGCTCTTCAAAGAGTGCATCCTGGTTGAAGCATGAGCTGATTTTGCTGTACCCCCAGGTTCACCTTCAGTTCAAGTGTGGAAGCTGGAGGTGCTGTACGGTCTGTGTCACTCGTGGGTGATGGCACACTGCCAGGCGAGAAGCTGGCAGGCTGCTGGCTCCTCCCTCTGCCGTGTTGCTGAGTGCAGAACACAGCAAACTTTGCCTTGGTGGTTAAATGCATAGTTGGGGGGGAGCCCTTCTACAGAGTATCATTTAAATGTCCTACTCTACATTATTTTGAAAAAGAAATTACTGCCTTCCTTCCTTCTACTGCCCCCATCCCATCATTACGTGCGCGGCTTTGACTTTTTTCAGAGGCTGCATTTGACAACCTCATTTTCAAAGAAGGCCCAATACTTTAGTTGTATTTGTGGTCAAAGTGGGCTTTCATTTTTTTTTTTTTTTTGATTTTGCTAGTATAGGATTAAACCTAAGGGACTTGTACTGTATGTTTTTAATTGTGTGGCCTTTCTCTTCTTGGAGACTTTTGGTGTGAATCTTACTTGAAGGAGCTTCAGGTGGTGGTATTATGTCATGAATAAAGAAGGACATTTCAGATTTCGCCTGCTGAGCCTACACACTTTGGCAGCACAATTTTTAACTCTAAAAATTGAAAATTCATTTTCTGACCCTTCAGCTGAAACTGAGTTTTAGGGTGAAGGTACTGGCCTTCCCACTTTATTGCATCTGAAGTATTATGTTTCCCCTTGTGCCAACTGTGCAGCTGCTTGGTACCTGTCCACAGAGGGGCAGGAATATCCTGAATGACCACAGCCAGACCTGTGAGTGCTCATCTGCTAAAGAAGTAAGTGGAGGGTTGGGATGGAAATTACATGCTCAAGGTCATGTAGCAGGTTGCCTCCACCAGAAGAGAGCAGTTTCTCCTCTCTGCTCCTCCCTGACCCTTTCTGACCCACTCTCTGAGCCAGCTCAGGTTGCTAGTCTGGTGTGGCATCCTGGCACCCTGGTTGTACCACGGGGCCCGGGGTGGGTGCTCTGACCGCTGCCACCAGAAGGTCTACATCTGCCTGGAGGTCGATACATTTTGTTGACCAGACAGGGTAAAAAAAAAGTCTGATGGTGCAAGCGAGGAGGATGAGGCAGAGCCCCACATCCTGGAGAGGAGGCAGGAGTGATGGCATGGGGGACAAGGCATGTCCCCACCAAACTGCTTGATTGCCTTATCTGGATAACTCCTATGTGGGTTTTACTCTGTTTGAGGAAACATTGTTTCCTCCACAGTTCTTTGGAAAATTCTTGGCAGGCCCATTTTAAAACTGCTTTTCTATATTGGTGATTATAAATGACTCACAGGAACCTTGAGTATTTCTTATACCATTTGAACAGATAACAACGTTTAAGGGAAGGCTCAAATCAAGACAGAATTTATTTAATGTGACTATATCCCTGAATAGTTAGTTTGTCTGGTATACTGGAAATCAAGTAATACTTGTGTGGCAAAGCTCAGCATCTTCTGAAAAGTTCTGAACATTTTAAGGGAAATACGTGCTATCAGCTGGCATAGGTGTAGCAGGTTAGGTAATTTTTGTAGCATATGCACTGAAGAACTTTGGTTTTTAGATCTAATTCCTTTATTGAAATTAATAATTTAATATTGGAAAGGAGGGTGGAGGAATGAGATTCCTCCCTTAAGGTTTAGAGGACCTTGTCTCTAAAAAGAATTTTTTGTCTCGAAGCTTCCTCAAACAAGTATGAGTCATTTCATCTCTCCTTTCAAAGGGCTGTAATGGATGTGTTAATGGAGGCATTTTGGGGTGAACCCCTGCAAAACTTGCATTCCTGAGGAAAGCGGGCAAAATTACCCTGACAACTCTCCTCTCTGTTGCTGAAGAGGGATAGATGACATCTCCTGAGTAATTTCTATTCTGTATATCATCTGAGAAGGCAATACAGGGTAATTTAAACCCTCTTTTTTCTACCATGGTTAATAACATAAACAGGGAGCTGGATTTGCTGAAATCTAAATACAAGGGTCCTATATCAATGGATTATTACCTTATCTTTTCTAAATGACGTTCACTTGAATACCTGGAATCGTAATAGCTACTGAAGATAAGAAATGGAAGGAAATTCAATAACAGTACGAGGCCCCGTAACTTATGATATCTTGATTAGCCTTCAGCTGCACCTAAATGCTGGGAAAGGATTCCCTGTACCGTATGCAAAGGGAGCTGAATAGCACTGTGGAAACCATTCCCTCACTGCAGAGGAGCACAAAAACTGGCTTTTGTCATTATTGAGGCTTTCTTGTGCCCAGATATATATATGTGAACTTTCTGAGTCTTCCATGGATGAACATTTTTCATCTTAATTTTTCATTGCTTTAAAATTCTGGCTTTGCTGGCTGGGGATGGCAGGTGGCTCTGGCCCCTGCAGTGATCTCTGAGCTCTGGATGGCTGGGGTGTACGTGTACAGCTCTGAATCTCCAAAATACCGCCAAATCTGAAATTGGACATCTTCTTAGTGGAGGCTGTACTCCAGCCAATGACAATGGGTAGCAGTTTACTCTTCCCATTGGTAAGTGAGCGTGAGGAAGGGAGAAGAGGACTCTGGCCCTTCCAGCTGCCTGCCCTGGGAGGAGGGTCTGTGAGCAGGTCTCATGCCTCATTGTTGCCCAGCAGTGTGCTGGGAAGGGTGGGGGTCCATTAAAGGGAATATCTCCTTCTTGGGCAGCAGTGCCCTGGGTCGGTCTGTGCCTGTTAAGCGCCTGCACCTGGATGAGGGCTAGTTGTTCCTTGTATTGGATGCCATTTGGCTCTGTTGCAGAAGGGGCACAGAAGCACGAACGGGGAAGGTTCCATACAAAGTGCTGCTGCTGTGTTAAGAGGGCTGAACAGCACACTGTAAATCTTGAGAGATGAATTCAGAGTTAACAAATACTTTTTCTAAAGGTCAGATTAGATGAGGAATGCAGAGATTTGCCAATCCAAATGAACACTAACTCTAAAAAGACAGGAATTTGTTTTCTACTAGATTAGTGCTCTGATCTGGACTCATCCCATCCCCTTATGGCTGTAGAAAAAGTCAGGATCAAGGGCAGGAGTATGTGAGTTACGTGAGGCTTGGAATTCTGCTTTCAACATCAGGGCAACTTTATATTGATTCGAAATGCCTGTAAACCCACAGCCTAAGTTACACTGAGTTTTTTTCTTCATATGCATTTGAAATCCCAGGATTTATAAAATAATGTCCAGAGGATGGGGGAGGCAAAGCCTCATGCAATGAACTATTTTGAACTTTCTGGACCTGAACCTGAGCATTTTCCTTCAGTTTCACTTCAGATTTTGGAACCTGAGCAGTTTGCCTCAGCTGTTTAGCCTTTGGGGAAGTGCAGACAGGGAGACTGGGGAGGTGATGTTGAGGAAGGGGAAGCTCAGAACCTTGGAAAAGCTGTCTTCCCTAAGAGGTGGTACACAGCTTTGAGTTAGTGTCAACACGAACACCAAGTCATGACCTCTCCTGTCTACTCAAAATATTTCCTATGGTAACCTGCATCATAAAATGAAATTCAAGATGGAATTTAGACTTCATAGCACCAAAGTTAATAGTAAACTGTTCACTGCAAGAGTGTTGCAAAGCAAGAAATAAGCATCTCTTTTTAGGGAGTCTTATCTCCATTTGCAAAGACAGGACAAGCCAAAACGTAAGGCTGTTACTTAATGGCTGTCACATTTTTAATAGATCCTTTGTGATGACTATGAACAAAGCACAGGGGCCAGTGAATATTTTCAATAATATAACTCTTTGGCAGTCATAAATGAACAATCTTAAGAAGTGGAAGGGACAATTCACCTGAAATCTCCATCTCTACAGAAGAAGGTGACAGTAGCTCATTGAAAAATTTCTCTCTGATTCCCATCCACAAGTAAGATATGAGGACACAATCAGAGACAACTGTGGATTCGGTTCTTATGACTGAAGCACATGTATCTCAAAACTTCAGCACCTGGAGAGTTAGTAGGCCTTGGTGGAAAAAATCCCTATTTTTAAAGTAAACACAGAAATGCAACCTGACTGATGAGTATAATCTAGTGTTGCAAGATTTGCAGAAAGATTTGGAAAGGGATTCTTTCAAACCACTGGTAAGTACCAGCTCTCAAAGAAGTAAGGCGAATACTATATACAATGGTATATATAATGTATGTACACTGGTATATACATTAGGGAACTTCTGATCTGGAGAGTAGTCACTAACAGTTTAATATAGAATAGGTGCTGTTAGATTGGTAGGAACAAAATGTGATAGCAATTAAAAAAATGATTTCACTGTTAATAACTGTAAAGATCGTCAGTGCAGATGAGATTTACAGATTTATTTCTTAAAATGGGTGTTATCAAAACCTTCCAGAACACAGAAACATCTCAGAATCATAGAATCACAGAATGGTTTGGGTTGGAAGGGACCTTAAAGATTACCTAGTTCCAAACCGCCCTGCCATAGGCAAGGACACCTTCCCCTAGACCAGGTTGCTCAGAGCCCCGTCTAACCTGGCCTTGAACACTTCCAAAAGCACCTTGTAACATGGAATGTTTTCATCTTACAACTCTAAAAACTGGTTGGAAAGAGCAGTTGTTCAAGCAACGTAGAACTGATGGAGATTGAGTGAACAGCATTATCCAGATGGAAAAGCTCATGCTAAACTTTTCCATGGCGTTTTCTTGAAATTACAGGAATATAATTTCTGTAACTTCAGAAATAATAGTAGAAAAGGAAAAAGAGGAGGGAAATCAGCCAGTTAGGATTACATTAACGTACAAAAAGGCAGAACTTAATATGTTGTGATTGTGCCAGCATTATGCAAGTTATGTAAGTTAGGAACTGCAGCATGTTGCTTTGGCTGCATAGAGAAAGCAACAGAAATTGTAAATACTATTGCATACAACTTTTCTTTCCTGTCATACTGCATCCAACTTAAAAGAAAAAAAATTCATTAAAGCATTAAATATCCCACAAATTCTTAGTATAGTTATTTTTTATTATGCAAATGGTCCGTCATTTTAGGAATTGGACATTTCCCAGGGACTAAAATGTTCCAGCAGAACCCAATCTCTTTGAGATAATTTGTTCTCACTTCTCGTAATGAACCCGATTAATTCCAGGTGTAAATGCTTGTGCTTCAAAATATCTTGCAGAGACCCAGATGTTTCTGGTGAGGTTTGGATGAGGGCTGGGTCAGATTTGTTTGGGGACCTGGTCTGTAATTGTGTCTATGAGCTCCAGGCACTGTCACGTTGTGACTTTCAACAAAGCATGTAAGTTTGTGATATTGTAGTATTTCTTTTCTAAGGAATTTGTGAATTCTGAGGAATTGAAATTTTATTTTTAGGAGCAATTCATTGTACTAATTGGGATGAGTGGGGACTGTTGGTGCCTGTGTTGATGGAGCTCTCTTACCCCACCACTGGTGTTTCATGATGTCACTTGTTTGTCTGAATTTTTTCTTCAATTTTTATTTGAATTCTGGTGTGGAAGACAGAGAATGACCACAGCTGTGCTGTAGTGGTGGGTTTGAGTTTACAATAAAGTTTTCTCCTTCAGCCTGAAGCTCTCTTGTAAAGGGCTGTCTGTGTTCACTCAGCAAGGGAGGTATGTAGATGGTATTGGGAGAGGGCTAAGAAATTAAGAGAAATCCTAATTTAGTGGGTAAATATCGTAATGCCTAATAAATTTCATTGTTTCAGAGAAATAAGAGAAAAACTGCTTTCAAAGAGTAAGCACTTTTTAAGGGATTCAGTCCTGAATTTCTTCTTTCTTCCATCCGTATGGGAAGCTGAAAACTACTCAGTATAAGTATGAAGGCTTCCCTGAGAAGAAGGCTGCTTCATGTATCACTTTATACTGGGACAGTTTTAACAGCAGGGTTTTGGGGATGTTTTTTGGTGGTGGGTTTTCTTTTCTTTCTCCTATTAGACACTGGGTAGGCTTTATCCCTATTTTTCACTGACCTCTATCGAAAAAAGTTGAATGACTGGCTATAGGCTTAGGCCTAGGCTTAGGCTGTAGGTGTGTTTGCATTTGGACAAGCTGTGGTAGTTGGCATGGTTAATATACAATCAATTCTGTGTCATTATTGAGATGAGGTGATGTGGCAGTTTTTAGATGGATGTGGTGAATCCAGTATCCACTGGCTGGGTTACAATATTCACCTATGAATCCGAAGAGCTTATTGAAGACGAAGTTAATTCAAGAAGACATGACACTGTTTCCCCTCTTTTCCTCCCCTTCCATCCACCCAAATTGACTCATCCTTGGCTGCAGAGGATGGTTAGTGCCTCTTGTATACATAACCCTTGGTGGTTGTAATTGGTGTGTGGTTTGTCAATGATTATTTACTTGGTTATGAAGTGACTTACAGATGTTATTATTGATGCTTGTTCTAATAAGGGGTTATTCAGTTGGTATATATTTTGGTGGAGTAGTCCTTAATTTGGAAGTACAGATGTCAGAGACTAACAAGAGACCATCATGCTGCATCTTCTTTGCAGTTCTTAGGAGTTTGCAGTAAGAGGGAGCCCAGTTTTCTGACTCAATCACATCTACAACCTGTGTGTCCTGGTTTGGGCTGGATGACTTGTGATGGGTGGAGGACTTTCTTCTGGTGACCTGAAGGAAGTTTTTTTTTTTTGTTGTTGTTCTTTAATTGTTAAAATGTGTAGTTTGCTGAAAACTGGTGACCGAGTAGTGGAACAGGCTACTTCCACATATTCAAAAGCTGTCTGGACACAATCCTCAGTAAGATCCTTTGAAGGACCTTGTTTGAGCAGGGACTAGATGACTTCAAGTACTCCTTTCCAACTTTACCTATTCTGTGAAACTCTTACTGCTTCTGGGAGCAATTAGCATGTGCAGGGAAATTTGGGTACTTGTAGGTTTAAACTGAGCCTTTGCATAAAGGAGGTATAGCTCCGCATGAGAATTGCACCAGAAGTTGCCTTTGGCTCTGCAGCTATGAGGGGCAGTGCCCAAGATGCTGATGCTGACTCTATTACAAGTGGGCATAACTTAAAAAGCAGTGGTTGTGGTTTAATGTGAGAGTGGGTAAACAATAGCTCAGGTTTTCATTTACTGCCTCAGTATTTCTAATGCAAGTTCTAACAAGAATCTATACTTTCTTAGAATTTTTACTTTGTCTAGTGGAGAGCATAGTGGTAGTTCAACTCATGTACCCTGACTCTAGGCTCCTAAGTAACTTTTTTCTGCCATTTTGCATAGTCTTGCCCTTCCTTGTATTTATTTCTCTTCAGTATAGATGGTCCAATGCATGCCTGCTTTGCAAAGCATTTTGAAAGCTACAGGCAAAAGGAACTCTTCTGCCGTAACAAATCATCCTTCTGCATTTGGCATATTCCCTTTACAGCCCTGGAACATGTGTACCTCCAGCAGCCTCTAGCTCACCTAAACGTTGTGAATGGCATTTCCAGGTAGGAGTAGCTGCTGCTGCTAATGGGGACTGTGCCACAGCTCTGATGAGTGAAAGATGTGTAGAGTAATTTTTGGAGAGAAAAACTTACCTAGAGTTGTGATGACTGTGCTCCAACAGCAAGGGTGTAGAGAAATCATTCTAGACAGACTTTTTTTTTTCCTTTTTTTTTACTCAGCATTATTAACTTAGTTTATATATGTAGCCACTAATGCAGAAAGTAAGCCAAGTTTACAAAGCCTTAGCAAAAGTCTTTAAAACTTCTGGAGTCTCTAGAACAGGGATCAAGCTGTTTTCCACATTTGGGATGCAAAGCTATTCTGTCTGTGTTTAAAATGAAAGTGAGTTGTTGAGTTCTTGGCTTTTATTATCACTGTGTTCAGTGACTGTAGATCTCAGCTTCCCAATGACCTTGTGTCCCAGAGACTAAGCCTTCGTAATGTTGATGATCTATTAATCTTAATATTTATCCTCAAAATACATAAAAAGGAGTAATGACCTTGGCATAAAAAATGAAAATAAATAGGTAAGGGAAGCTATTATTTATTTTTTCAACATTTGCATTCTGTGTATGACTTCACAAAGTGTTTTTCTAACATGAATTCATCTTTTCTACACTCTGGTGCCCCACCGATTTGTTCTTAAAATACTCCTTTCTGCACAGCAAGCTCAGTTCTTTGCAGACCACCCAGAACAATTGTATTCAAACTGTGAGACGTATTCAGTGATGGGGCCTTTTTAAAGCTTCAAATAATATTTTTTCTTCCTCACTTTTTTAATGAAGGTTATATTTTATATGTGGGATTTTTGAGGATTAAGAAAGGGAGTGGCTGTTCTCCTCCTATTTGCTAAACCTGAAGGGGCTATTTAGTTTAATCTCGTTTCAGCTCAGTGTTTGTCTGACAGCACTTAACTTAGAGGGTCAAAGGGGTATAGATTGCACCTATGCAAATAATAGATATATTTGTTCATGCTAAGAGATTGATTACCACATATCCATCAGTGACTGGCAGTCCATGTTCTTCATCTTGATGGACAATTTCCATCTGTGTTTGTTTTCTGTCGTAAAACTCTTCCTCCGAATTCTCTAAGAGTCCAGCTATGGTTTCAAAGGAGTGGAAATTTAGTTTTAAAGTATGTATTACTGGAGTGGGTTGCCTTGCCTGCGTCTCTCCCAAGTAGAGCTGAGGTGCAGTAGGTAATGAAATGGCAGCTGGACCAGGCCAAATGTGGAGTGGGAAACCACCGTGTTGGAGGCCCCTTGCTTAGCTGTCACATGTCCCTGGCCAGAGAAGCTAGAGCTCCTGGGTCACTTAAGGAAGATCTGCTAAGACAAGTACCACAATTTCCCATGTCTTTTTGGCAACAGCTACCCAATGCAGTGGTACCCGATGTATCTTCACCATCAAATGAAAAAGAAAATAAAAAGGCAAACTAGGTGAACTAGTTCAGCCCTTGTGGAGTTATGTGATGTGGTGCAGAGCCCTGCACCTGAGGGAACACAGCAGAGTGTGTGTGGGAGAAGGCTGCTTAAACTGATGCTGAAAAGTGTCTGACCACATGCAGCTCCTCATATACTAATTTTGCTGTCCTTTAGCTAGAGTTATACAGAGCTTCCTCATTTGCCATTAGAGAGGAATTTCCAGCTTAGGAACAATATCTGTTAAGTAAATGTGTAAATATGAAGGCTCTGCATTCTTGGGGCTATTTTGCTGTCAGAGTACACCTATGTAAATTTAAATTTTTTTTAAAATTTCATTTTGAATGGGAAGGACTTCTGGCCTTTTGGAGCTGTATTTTGTATTAAACTTTGAGACGGGTAGAGTGCTAGAGCCTACTCATGTTTTCTGCTGTTTTTTTGTTCTCTTGACAATAGTTTAGTTGTTTACTAAACTTGGCAGAGAAGAAATAATTTGACTTGCTTCCCATGGAGTCAATCTACAGTCAATATTGCTCTTTGGCCAACAACAGGAACAAGAAAAATAATGTCTTCAAAGGAGAAAATTGTACTGACAAAGCGTCAAGTGACTTGGGGCTCAAGGCCTGAAAAGGGTTTTCTGCTGTAACAGGGTAAAAAAAAAAAAAAAAAAGGTTTTCTGCTGTCTATTGTAAGGTCATTGTTAAAAGCTGCTCCACAAGTTATTGTGGGAACTCATGTTCCGTTAGATTTCAAATATGTGACACACCAGTGAGAAACGGCTGACAGCCCACTGGACAGTCGTCTTAGTAGTTGCCTATCAAGCTGTCTTGGATCTCCACAGAGGAAGATGGTAGGTCCAAGAAGATGAAGCTGAACCTATTTTCAGTGAAGGAGTTTTGGAGGTAGGTTTTGAACTAGGTACCAAGTTGAAAATGGATTGTAAAGAGCAAAGGAAAAGTGTGTCCTTGGTTGCTAGATAAAAGACCCTGAAGCATTGAACAGGGGAAGATGCTGGCCTTGGTTTCTATTGTGTTTTAGTGGATATGTTGCTGTTGAGTGCACAGATAGCTAAAAGTGTGACTGCTGGAGTATGTGTTGGGTAGCTTGAGGTTAATGCATATCGGCGACACTGGCGCTCAAGTTGTCGTCTTGTCCTCGTGTGTCCTTGCGAGCCTTCAGCTACAAAAAGGCTAAATCAAAGGCATTTCTGAGTCAGCAGAGATGAGACAAGCGGTTGGTTAAGGTGTCCGTTGCCCTGTCGTACAGCATGGAGTGCAACACTTGCCACAGACTGCTTTAGTGGACCTCAGCTTCCCACTGCCTTTCCAGGCAGCTCCATCTTCTCTGCTGCAGGTCATGAGCTACCATAGTCCTGACTCAAATACTGGGACCACCATTTGAGCCCAGTGCTACTGGAGACTCAGTGTGTCACTGATGTTTCCACTGTAAATGTGCTGTGCTTCTTTTAGGGAGCTTCTTGAGCTTGGTTCCCGGAATGTCAAGAAACCTCCAAAAGGAGTTGACAAAGCAACTTTCTCAGCAAAACTCAGATGTCAGAAAAGCACGTTGCAGCTTAGTTGCTGTTTGCACTGAATTTCTCTCACTGTGGGAGAAAATGAGAAGAAACTATTATTTTGAAATCTCTTGTTGAAAGATGATTGATAAGAGCTGTTCATCAGAGGGAAACTAATTCAGGAGTCAACAGGTGCCTCTTCTGCGTTCTGCAGCCAGCCATGGAAAAAAATTAGTGAGAACACAACAGGTTATTCCAATTTGACATGCAGTGCCTGGGAACAACAACCGACAAGTCCCAATTTGTGTCCAGCTGCTTAAAAACTACCACCCAGCTTGGTATTATCCTTCTGCCCTTGGGAGGCTTGTCTTGTGAAAAGAGTTATTGATGGCTGATTTCAGCATTCCTCAGGGCTGTGCTCATGGTGAAGTATCTGCCCCAAGTCCTGATTTCAAAGTAAATGAACTCTGGGTTATAAATAAGAAACAACATTCTTTAATATATTTCTTTTGTCTATGATCTCAGTTATTATTATATATATATCACTCCTTTTGAAGCTTTCTACTCTGAAAGACCAGAAGTTCAAGCAGAGATGATGCTACAGTATTTTCAAGTGGAGATGTATAATAGAGTATAGGACATGTTTTTACCCATTTAAATCTGATTAATAATTTAATAATTTGTCTCATACACCTTGAACCCCAAGAGCTTTGCTGTAGGAGTTCCTTTCATTCTGAGCATTCGTTTTATGCATTTTAAGTAGGGCAAAGGCTTTTGAATTGTTGCAGGGCTCACAAGAGAGGTCATGGTGGAAACTATATAGCTTATACACAGAGTCCAGGCTGGCAGAAGTGTTCCCTTATGGTCTTGCCTGCTTGCTACAGGACCCTGCCCTTGGGACTCCACAGGGTAGGCAGGACCAGGGCTGGATGGATTGTCCTGGCAGGTGGCTTTTTATTTTCTGTTAACTTGCTATCTGAGACCTTGGCATGTGCTGCCCAGCCAAAACCTAGATATTGCATGGGAATATGTTGCAGCCCCCTGAGCACAGACATTTAATGTCGCTTATCTATCTTGAGGTAAAGACAACCAAATTTAGTACAGCTGGTTTACAGATGCTGCTCCAATAAGACTGGGTCTTCTGTAGCTCTTGTGGCTTATCCATAAACCCTGTGCAAATATTCCACAATACATCAGGGCAGTTCAAATGACACTAAATGCATCCATTTTGGTGTTTTGTGCAGGTAATGTGCGATAGCTGTAGCAGCCTGGTACAAGACAGGGGCTAAAAGTATATGTTGTAAAAAATGTGTCAGCAGTCTTCCCTGCTTCTTTGCTAATCTGCACTTGTGAACTCTGTATTAGCTTCCCTTCTGCTCCTCCTCTCTCTTTCCTTTTCTAGTATCCCTCATGAATAAGTCTAGAAGTGAGGGTTAATGGACATGTTATTCTCCTGGAAAGAAATTTCCTCTGAGCTATTTCTTTATTTTCTCTGCTGTCAGGTAGTTCAGCCCTCCAGGAGCAGAGACATACCATTTCTCTTCCCTCTCTGTGCAGGTTGTTTACCTAAGTATCAGTGGATCATGACTCAAAGTATTAATCTCTGTAACCCAGAAAAGAAAACACAGTATTGCCAGCTGCATACTTGAAGTTGCATCGTTATTAATCACCTGTAGCTATTACTGTCTGAAAAGCAATTCTTATGTAGTTATTAGCGGCCACTTTGTGTTAGAGTATAAACATGAATGAGAGATAATCCTGTTTTGATGAGTTGCAATCTAAATAGGGTACACAAAGCATGGAAGAAAGCAAAACTATGAAATGCCTTAGTGTATACAAACTCTTAATCTCTCCGTTTTTCAGCCCTACTTCTGTAAAATGAAGTAATGGTGTTATCTTCTAACTGCAAACCCACCAGAAGAGGGATTAACTTCTAATTGTTGTTTTCTGTTCTTTTGTGCTTCTACTTTGCTGGGCATAAGATGCCCTGACTCTGATTAGGTGCTGGGAATACTGCTGCACACAGTGTGTGTTGAGGACAGTGGATATTTTTCAGCTCGATGAAAAGAATAAGATAATCAGAATGGTATATGATCCATGTGATGCTAAGTGCTACCTCTTATTACTTCATTCACTCTGCATATGCAAATGTGTCCTTATGCAAAAAAAGTGTGAGAGAGAAGCTTTTGTAGTGAAATACAAATCTTGATCTTGATTATAAAGTTTTAGGAGAACTAAAAAATAAAAAAGCCTTTAGGAGCTATCTACTGCTTAACTGCTTGAGATTCTTTCTATTTCTTTATTTTTAAATGTCTAAAAATCACTGATCTACAGACCTGACACTTGTGTCTGGTACATTCTAAAGGCCTTTTTACAGAAACAAGTGACCCTACTATTTTTTTATTTTTTTTTGGCAAAGAGCAAAAACATCTAGTTGCATAAATTTGTTGGAATTTTTCACAAAATAAAGCTAATCCTTTCCTTTCCCTACCACAGCTGATTCTGAATTGAGTTGTGAATAGACTTGTAGACATTCCACTGTGCAAAAGTGGAATCTGTAACAAAGTCTTTGGTAAGCTTCTTCTGCCAACATTTAAAACCAAAGAAACTCACAAATAATAAAATAAGGTGGTAGCCTTGACAGGGTGGTGTTCAAACAACCCATATACTTCTGCTAAGTGTGAAATCAATGTGTCATCAATCGGTGGGGGGAAAAAATGCAGTGATCCTAAGTGTGAGCACTTGTAGAAGGGGAGGCTGGGCTGAAGAGGTGTCCTGGAGGACAGGATGTGGCAGCATCTGTAGCCCTGGAGCACCCCATGCTCCCTGAAGCATTTTGGAGGGGTTTTCTCTGTGTGCAGAATGGGGCTACTGAGAGCAAGAAAGAGGCTACTTTTTTCCTTGACTTAATCCCCGCAGCCACTTCTTATGCTTTGAACCTTGTTTTGTGCTTGTCCCCTTGCTCTGTCTCCTTGCTACGCAGGATCTAGCAGAGAGGAATGAGTAGCTGAACAATGTGATATTCCCTCACGCAAAGCTCTCTGGACTCGATGGGAATTTTGCCAGTGCAAGATTGGTTCCCACTAATGGAAAATACTTATTTGAGGGAAAGACTGGATCAATGCACTATTGTTCCTTATGCTATATTTAAAAGCATGTATTTCATGGAAATTTAGAAATTAAACTTCTACACCACATGTATCCGTAACTCCTGTGAATAATTGGAGCTATTCATCTTCTGTACTGGCGTAAAGCAGCCGTTGTTCAGAATGGGGTAGTGGCTTTCCTATCTCATCTTCAGCAATGGTGATGAGAGAATAATTGTGGTAGAAGCAGACAAAAGTTACTTATTTTTGCAGAGATGACTGGCCAGGCTGGGGGTAAACTGAGCTTTGCTTATTCCCTCCCCATCTGGGTTCCTGGTCTGACTCGACTTTTATTTTGTTGGTTTAAATTTGTAATAGAAACGTGGATTTATTTCACGTGCCTGGTGATCATTAAAGGACAGCTGCTCTTTGCCACTTCCCTTTAGCGGATAGATGCGTCTTTGTTATTTTTGTATTTGTTTTCCCCCATTGGTTTTGTATTTATCAGTTTTTCTAATTAAAAAAACAACAACAGATGAATGGATGCTGTTTCTGAAAAGAGAAAGCCCACTGCCCCCAATACAGACAGTCAGTGTCATTTTGCTGACGGGATGCTTTGCTTTTAAGGAAATCTGGCATTTGAGCTTTTCCTTGGCTTTTGAGAGGAGCCAAATGCATAATTCACTCAGCCTCTGTGCACTACTTTTGAATTCTGCTGTGGCTCCATTTGCAAGAGAATAGCGGGAAGGATGTACAGTGCCTACTTCTTTCTTGGGCTTATGACACAGAGAAAAGGGGAGTTAGTTTGATTAACTGTAGGCCACTGGAGAGACAGATGAAAAGTGGTAAAATGTAAATCAGCTCTGTCCCAGCTACCTTCATTGTTTGCCATTGCTTGTGTATGGTGGCCCGTGACACTGAAAACACAGTTTCTTGAAAACTGGTGTTGTGTAAGCTTTCCTCAGCGAACTCTGAGGGCACGCCCAGGATTTTGGAGATGTATCTCAAGAAATCCCTCACAGGCTTGAGCATAGGACGAGTGCAGTGGTTGTTTCTGAGGTAATACCAGTGGCACCGCTTTAGGTGGTGAATGCTGGGACACCTGCAGTGAATGCATGCACACACAGTTCTGCAGGAGCAGGTTTTGAAACCTGAGCTGCTGAATGTGATCTTACTGTGGCTTAGTGTTAAAAGCCTTGTTTTTCTTGCCTGATACTCATTCCCTTGCAGTTCTAAAGCTTTATCTAGTATAAACAGCTATCCCTGAATGCTCTCTGTTGTTTAACTTAAGGCTTGAGGCCTTTTTCCCCCCAGTTCCCAGGCTGACAAAGAACTGTCAAGGTGTATAGCAGAACCACCAGGATGAGGCAAAAAACATTTCTACTTGCTGAGGCATGTTAGAGGGTTGAGCCTGTTGGAGGGAGCATACCATGATCCAAACTCTTGGGAAGGTGGTTATAAAGAGGGAGAAATGGGTGAGATATCCATAGCCTGAAAAACTTCAGATTTCAAAGAGAGAAAGTAGATAAATAGGTTTCTTCTTGTCTTGCCAAGGATGCCAAGAATGAAATGGCTCAGAGATCACTGAGTAGTAGCTGCTTGAAGCGTGTTAAAAAACAGATGGGGAAGGTGAGAAATGTATACAGTAGCTGCTGTATCCCCTGACTTACTTTGCAGTGAGCTTGTTGGGGTTTTTTCTTTTTTTAAGACAAATAAAACCAAGCAAAAACCATTCCCAAAAATCTGCATAGTTTTTGTTGGTTTTTTTTTCCTCCTTGTATTCATCCTGTAATATTACTAGGGGTAGTATACTTCTGTTTTTCTCTTCGGTATGTTTTCCAAGTTCTTTGCAAGTATTACATCTTCTGTTTTCCCTGTTGGTCTGACAACAAAGAAAATCAATTTTGCTTCTCTTTGCATAGATTTGACCATAAATACTTCCTTGCAATATAGTGATGACAAAGAATACAATATCATGATGATCAAATCACTGTAGATAGCCACTACAGGTCACTGTCTCTGGTAACTGCAGAACACTGGAGAATTCATGAAATGAGTGGCAAGGATATATTGGTAAAGCTACCAAAATCTCCAGAACCTCACTGATATGCACTGAGGCAGTATCCTTAACATGGTATGTTGATCTGAAAGCAATCTTTAACTAGAAAGGTAAAATTTACACATATTTTAAACCCCTGACAGAGGGATAACTTCTAATGTCCTGGTGGTCTCTTCTGCATGCAGGAGCCGTGCAAGAGAAAAGCAGTTCAAAACATTGGCTTGGCACAAAGGTAAATTTCTGCCTCGTATAATTCACAACCTACCTGATTCAACCTGGACAGCTCACACTGCGCAGCGTGAAAACTATTCAGTCAAAATGTGCCAAAGCACGGACACCAGACAAGTGGCGAATTTGGGATTTGCACTAGTGAAAATGAACATCATTGGCTGCTGAGAGGTGCAGCTGGTGTGACTTGAGTTCTGGCACTGTTTTCTTCTTGGACTGAGATACAAGTAGGGATGCTGCACAATTCAAAGCTCACAGCAAGTGCTAGTGGGGAGATGCTGGCAGAGCCAGGGTCCCTAGCACCTCTGCAGAGCCCTCAGGACTAAACGTCTCCCTCACCACACTGGGTTGTTCTGTTCTGTGTCTGCATTGGCACCTGAGATGCACCCATGGCCAGAAGCAGCCCCTGCCCCAGACACATTTTGTGCCAGCACAGATGTACCTGGAAGCCAGCTGGGGAAACTGATCCAAATGAAACCAGCTCAAAAAATACAGCCCAGATAATTCGCTTTTGCTGAGATTAGCTCTCCAGTTCTGGTTTGCTGTGTGGCCTCCTGGTTGGTTGTGCCAGTCTCGATGTGGGATGAGCAGGCAGACTGGCTCAGACTGTGCATTCAGGATCAGTATGGCCTTATACTGCGCTCGAGATATTCAAGAAACTAGACTTTAGATTTGCTAAAGTGTGGTTTCCTGTTTTTTAGTGAAGTGTTTGCTTTCTTTGGTATTCAGGGAGGAGCACTAGCGGACCCAGGCTAGCCAGCAATGTTCACTGCAGCATTAAGCCTACAGGTTTATTAAGGACCAATAGAGGGTAACATTGCCCAAAATCAATTAAAAAGTTGGTAAACTAAATCACAAGAAATGACACGAAAAGAAATTGTGGGGTTTTCTTTATTTGGATTATTTATTGTTGGTGGACACTGTAGCAAGGGAAGATGGTTTGGAGAACTGCCTCCGAGAGACAGTCGTTCTAGTATTTAGAGGATCTTGACAAACACATATATATGTATCTATATATTAAGCCTTAGTATAATTAATGGTGGATTGCTTCCAGTTATCACCCAGCACTTGCCCTCTTCTTTCACACTTTCTTTTTTGGCAGTGGAAAACCAAACCCAAAAGACATCAACAACAACAAAAACCTGGGCAGTGAACCTAGAATGTGTTAGATCAATGCAGACACCATGAAAAATAACCAGGACATGCCTTTGTGGCTTTTGATGTAGCTATGGCTGTTGCTGAAACTAACAGATGCAAAAGCTAACTGCCAGATATCCAGCATGTGTGCCAATGCTGACAAACCTGCCAGATGCCTGGCAGCTGGTCTTGCCCAACTCCAGTGGCTGTCTTGTATATAGATTGCCTTTTGAACAACAAAAAAATGTTTATCTAACCTATCTCATGAAAGCATCTTCCCATAAATACAGTAAATATCTTTTTATTTACATTGATAATCTAATAAGTTCTTGTTATCATGAACAGGGATGCTGAAGCCTAGAAAATCTTTATCCAATATATAACAAGCTTTTTGGGGTGTAGTTTGGTTGCAAAAATTGTGTGGTCTGCAATTCAGACTTGCTGTAAGGGACAGAATGACCATTTACAGGGTTGTTATATGTAAGCCAACTGGGCAGGTTGGAGAGAAAAAGCTATTTGGGTTTTTATAAACAAAGCTTTTGCTGTTCCAGCCTATGATGCTGAGAGGAAATCAATGTTTTTCCACTAAATGTCGTTTTATCTGGCCAGAATAAACCGTTATGACAGGATATTGGTGCTAAATTTATTAATAGTCTTCTCTAGCTCTGACATTCTGGGAAAAATTACCTGAGATAATTTAACTTTTTCTGGCTAACTCCATCTTTTTTTTCCCTTTACTTTCTGTTTAGGCTTCAGTTAAATGTATGACACTTCAACCAGCTGACTTGAAATATATCATTTAATAATAATTTTTAAAAAGTTGTGGAAAGACAGTTGAAGTTAGGATGAAGGTATTCCGTGAAAAACATATATAACATGATCCTACAAGGAACAGAGTCTCCAGACCAACTGCTAAATTGATGCTGGTATTTTTATCAACTTCATTCTGCAGCTTGTGCTACTAATTTTCAGGAAATACTATTTATTTCTGTTCCAATTGCAAGGCAAGTGGTTTAACTTGTAGCTCTTACTGTGTGAGCTTCAAATTCAGGTTCTTAAAGTTCAGATTTCATCTTGACCATAATCGAAGTAATGAGATTCTGTTCTTCAAGTGCTGCTCCAAGATGGAGCATGAAGGATGGATTTACCACAGTTTGCATCTGCAAATGTTTTGTTGGGCATTTGGCACTTGGGGGAATGAGTGGCTTTTGTTGTGTGATATGCTCCAAACCTTCCAGAACCTGTCACTTCCTTCTGTGGACTTAATGTCAGCACGCTTATGACATGAGACGACACACCTTTATTTGCAGTCTGAAGTATTTTATCACCTTATATATTTCTTGCTTGTAAACTTTTACAGATACAGACACCAATGCTACAGCTGAATTCTTGCAGCTTAGCACTCAGGAGTAGCCTGATTTTTCTCTGACTGTACAGGGGGCTCATTATAAAAGTTATAAGTCTGCAAACTTGTGTAGGTTTGGTGCAGCTCATGAATAGGTGGATCGGTTTTGCCATGGCAGCAATACTGTATAGTAACTTACTGAGAGATATCAGCAAATGAATGCACCTTTGCACTTGCTGCTTTACATGTGAATTCTGTTCCACTTAATCTGCTGCAAATCTCTTTTTTTCTGCATTTGTTTTCAACTTTGTTCTTGGCCAGACTAAATTATACCTCTGCTCTTAGTGTTTTTGTAGCACTTGTGCTTACTTTAGGAGGTATAGACAGGAATGCTTTGAAAAATCAGTTATTATTATTTATTATTATATGAGTCTCTTTCAGGTAAATGTGACTGTTGCTCTGTGTTTTGAAATATTCTATCAAAACGAACATTTGCTCTCTAACCCAAGTTACCAAACATGCTGAAAATGAAAGAGCTTATTCAGGGCTGGGGGTCCTGCCAAACTGTGGCCACGTGTGTTTCCCAGGACCTTATTTACGAATGAGTTCCACCTTCCCAGACTTGTAAGAGTTTCAAGAATATGAAATGTTCAGAAAGGATAAAAGGAATCATTTATTTTCTTGCCCTATAAAAAACCATTTAGCAAAATCACTGTGAGGTGTTTTACATGTTGAATGACAACTGAAAAAGCTTATTTACCCCTGAAGTACAGTAAGTTGCAAAACTGGAAAATACTTAACTCTGCTGCCTGGATTCAAAGGCCTTGGTAAATCAGCTGACTTACTTAAGAAAAGGTACAAGGCAGGATTTGGTCTTGAGTAGCCTAGTTCCTCATGCCTACCCTGATTTATACAGTAATTATTTTACCATAAAAAACTTTCTAAAACTTTATCTTTTGAACTGCTAATCCTGTCTCTTTTTCGAATACTTCTAAATGAAGCACAGGGGAAGAAGTCAAATAAGACTGAAGCTGGTATTTAAGTGATATGAAATATCTCTTATTTGTTCTCCTGTGCATAAAGGTGTACAGAGGTAATGAACCTGTACCTTGATATGTGGTTTTACTGGTAGATGATGAGGCAAGGCTGAGAAGATTACTAGGCCAATTACTGCCGGCATATGGCACAAATAGATGGACTCTGGATTTATTTTTTTTTTTTTCATGTGATATTTCCACTCTTGGATTTGCTGAGGGTTATATCTGTTTTAGTGCTCCTTTCTGTTGCAAAAGTTAGGCTAGGAGACTGGAGGGGTAGGAGTTACACCAAATGGTGAGTTGAAAACCCTCTAGGTGTTTCCACAGTGCCCTGTCTCTCTTCCTGCCTTTTCTCTTTTGCCATCCATCTCTCAGGTCAGGCTGAGCAGCAGATAACGATCCAGCAGGAGCAGAATTCATCTTGCAACTTTTATCCTGCCTTCATACCGATACACCACGAGGGAATGACAATCGAGGATCTCAACATCTCCCTCCCTCCTGGTGCTACGAAAGGCCTTCGGAATTGTATTCTTACAGGCAAAGTATGGAAGAACAGTGAAAGGCAAAAGGACTGTTTTTGGTGACTGATTTCACAAGACAGTTTTTCTGAATTCTGGAAAATAAGTGACAAAATACATGTTCTGGTCTATGTGTCAAAACCATGGGTGAGGTTGCGAAGGTTTAGGCAAGCAGCCAGGATATGAAAGGGAAGAACAGAGACAAGTGTGGGAAGTGGTAGCACTCACCTCGACATGCCATTCCAGCCCTCTGCATAAAACTAGGTAGAGAAATTTGTGTATCTGAAGGGAGCAAAGAAACTGCTGCCAAAAAAATGAAACTCTCCTCTCCACCAGCTGCTTGAAATGTCTATTTACATAGACTTCACTCCAGAGGATGGTTTTCAGGATAAAGTGACTTGTGGATCAGGTTGTTTGGGAAGACATTGATCCATAGAGAGAAGTACCCTGCAGAGGAAACTGTGTAAGGGATATACCTGTTATGGCCTGTGTTGACATCCTGCTGGTGGCTATAGGGACACCTACTCTAGAGCTCAAGTCTTAGGAGGAGCAGCTGAGGAAATAGGTTATTTAGAGAAATGGAGACTGTTTCCTGGTGAAAAGGAGGTTGAGGGGAGACCTTATCACTCTCTACAAATACTTGAAAGAAGGTTGTAGTAAGGATGGGTGTTGATCCCAAGTAGTAAGTGATAGGATGAGAGGAAATGGCCTCAAGTTGAGCCACAAAAGGTTTAGGTTGAATACTAGGGAAACATTCTTCATGTTTAGGTTGTCAAGGATTGGAACAGGCTGCCCATGGAAGTGGTTGAGTCACTATCCCTGGAGGTATTTAAAATTTATGTAGATGTGGCGCTTAGGGACTTGGTTTACTGGTGAACTTGGCAGTGCTGGGTTAACAGTTGAACTTGATGATCTTAAAGGCCTTTTTCAACCTTTTTCAATTCTGTGAGTCTATGATTCTCTATATGGCTGTGATGACTGGGCAAGTGAATGCTGATGGAACCAGCCCAAAGGCTGTTGCACAATTTTATTCTGCAAGTGTTGGCTCATTGCTGCCAGCCTTGACAGAGACCTCCATCGGGCTTGGATGCTGTGGGTATTGTAGCACATCAGTCTGTAAGGGAACAGAAGGCTGCTTTGATCTGTGGGGCAGTGAGGGGAGAGGGGGGTCTGGACATGAATAGATGTGGGGAACGCAGAGAGCCCCGTATGGTGACCCTGTCTCCCTGGGGAAATACGGCTCTTGCCCAAGCTGTCTGTCTTCATGGACACAATGCAGTAGCTCGTACTCCAACAGGGACACATCCCCTGGAGGAAGCTATTTAACAGCAAATTGGCCTAGTAACTTTTAGAGATGACCTTGTGTTAATTACAAGTTGCCATATTAGTAAAAGCCTTCTGAAGGCCAGCTGTTGTGTTGGCATTAACTCCAGACTCAACTGCTTGTTTACTAAGTCCCAGGGCAATTACAACTTACCCCCCTCCCCCTTTATTGTTTTTATTCAGCTTGGCAGCCAGGTGATGAACACTTTCCTCTCTCCCTTTTCACTGTATCTTCCTGCCTAGCTGCTTGAACGGACTGTGTCTGATAGACTTTTCCTTGCAAAGTCCCAGGTGTTTGCTTGCTTTTCTGTGAGATGTTGGCAACCCCATTCTGGACCAGTGCTCTAAGAGCCATTGTACAAAGAGAAAACAGCAGCATGAGGGCCTTTGTTTTAGCAAGGTCTTGATCACCCTGAAAATTTTTAGAAATAGGAGGTACTGTTTTGGAATGGCAATAGTCATGTTGGGAATAGGTCCTGGGGGGAATGGGTCTTCCATGACATAGTGGAATACTGGGGATGGAGGATTTAGGATTGGCTTGAGAAGACTGTTGATTGCAGCACTTGCCTGAGATGAACCCAAGATCACAAAAACATCCCAGAAAAGGGTCCAAAGACCACTTGGGATAGGCTGTCCCTGCAGCAGATACCTGTTGGAGACAGTCCCCTTTAATGGATGATACTCTGCCAGGATGGCAGTGACAAGTGCAACATAGCAGGGGTCTGCCCTTGGTCCTGTCCTGTTTAACATCTTTTTAGTAACCTGTAGCAGGGGACAAATCGCACTCTCGTCAGGTTTGTGGATGACACCAGACTGAGAGAAGATGACAGCGGCTAGAGGGCGAGCTGCCATCCAGAGGGACTTAGGGGGAGTTGAGGGACAGACCTACAGGAACTTTATGAGGTTCAGCCAGAACAAGTGCAAAGTCCTGTTTGTGAGAAGGAAGAGCCCCTGCCAGAATACAGGCTGGGGGGTGGAGGTGCTGAGAGGAGCAGATCTGTTGGAAGGACCCTGGGGTTGGGAGAGGAACGTGAGCCAGAAGTACACCCTGGCAGTAAAAGAGACCAGCAGTATCCTGTGCTTTATCACTAGGCACTCCATCAGTAGATCAAGGGAAGTGTTTGCCCACTGTTCATCACCTGATAGTTCTTGGATGTGATTTATGTCCTGGTTTGCACTTCCTGGTACAAGGAAACCAGCAGAATCCACCACCACTTTCCCTGTGAGGACAGGCTGGCTGAGGGATTTGGACTTGCTCAATCTGGAGAAGAGGTGGCTTTTTGTGGGAATGAACAGCGGCTTCCCCCCAGTGCCCAAGGGGAAGGTTATTCAGGGGATGGAGCTGGGCTGCACACAGCAATGCATGATGAGAAGGTGTGTGACAACAGACAGAAACTGAAGTGAGAGATTCAGGCTAGAGATAAGGAGAAATCTTTTTCCCAGGGAAGAGACAGGGAGTAGAACAGGTGACTGGAGTGGCTGTGCAGTCTCTGTCCTTGGAGGTTGTAAAGACTAGTCTAGATAAAACCCCGAGTGTCTTGGTCCGAGCTTGCAGCCAAGGTTGCTTTGAGCAGAAAGGTTGCGTAAGAAACTTTGAGATCTCTTCCAACCTGGGTTATTCAATGAGAAATGTTTAGAACATTGAACCAATAGCAAAGACTAAATTCCGTAGAAATCAAACATGATTTGCTCACCTGTACATTTCATATAGGAGTAAAGATTGTAACTAAATCAGCCAAAGTATGCAAAAGAGTATATTTGTAGGTCTCAAAGCATGCACAAAAATGGGCGACAGGGCCTGTGCCTATTTCGTAGATACGGCATTTGCACTTTCATGTGCCTAAACCTCTGGTTTTTTCCTTACCTACCAGTCTCATCCATCAGAAAGTAATTTGTGTTAAAGACTTGGAATGTGTCAGTAGAATAGATTTTTACCTGATTACTGATTAATTTATTTTTTTTGTTTTCCCCTGAAGGTTTCTTTTCTTTCTCCTTCTGAAGGCTCTGAGTGACTCTTGTACATCCCTCCTATCGCAAGTGTCTCATCACTCGTGGAAGCTGCAAAACGAACATAGGTTTTGTGCTATTCTTCTGCCCCATGTATTCTGAGTATGTGTCTGTACAAAGTTACATGCTGTTGCTTCCCCTTTCCTGCATTCCAGCTCCCCTGCTGCAGGCCTGCCTGCTTAGGTGTGTATGTGGGGTGATGGTGGCAAGTCCTGCTTTCATGTTCTTATCACAGCTGAGGCTCCCATGCAAGTGCGATGCAGCTGGAAAACTGAGCATACACCCTTGCCTTCTTCTCAAAGGTCAAGCTGGTGTTTTCAGACAAATAATAAAGTGAGGAGTTTTTTAAATCTCACTTGAGCAGGGACGCCTTGATGTTGTGTCATGTACTGTGTACATAACAGTAAATGGGTTTGCATTTCACCTGTGCCAGTCTGCAGCAATGCCTTGGGTATGAATATGTAGGTGGTATGTTGCTTAATGTCCCTGAATAGTATCTTGGCAAGCCTCCTTTCCTGTATTGACTGTGAATGATACTAGTTATACAAGTGCCTCTTTGCAGAAGGTGCTTTCCTTCCTGTGTGGGCATTACATTCAGCCAGAGGGTTGGGGTTTGGTTTTGTTGTTTTTTAATTCTAGAGTACAGGAATAATTTTCATAAGTTGCATCTGCCCCGTATCAGTACATACCCAATCACTAACATGCTCCTATGAGGTTTGTCACTTATTTAACCGTAGCTGATTCACTGAAGAGTTCAGGTGTTTTTAAAAGCCGTAAGCCCATCAGCATTTAGGAAGTCCTTTCATAATCATGAATTGAATGCAGATGCTTCTGGGCTGTGTTCCTGCTGTGTCCATCCATGAACGTTCATCCATTCCTGCTGGATGTCACACTCATGTTGTTGGCTGATGTATGAGCAGAGTAATATTGTCTGGGGGTATTTACTGGTTTCTATCAAGAGGATTTTGGGGACTCAATGGAAGGATGACATGTTTATCACTAATTCTATATACGTGTTGCAGTATACATTTAGAAGTTGTTTACTCCTGTGAGTCAGGAGTGGTCAAAGTAGACCAATGTAGACAGTGAGTAGAAGGAGTGTGAAGTCCTTAAAGAAGAGTGGCAAGTTAAGGTTAGTGCTCCCCTATTGTGTATATTAGTTATGTTGAAGGGTGGAGCTTTGTACTAAGACAAAAATGTATGGCTCTTAGCAAAAGCAGGCAATTGACTAAGATCCAAGGACATGGTATTTAAGCAGTATGAGAGAAGTTTTGCAGGTGGCATTGTAAGGCGTAAGGAGGTATCCTTAGTCTAAAATATGTACCTTCACTGCCCTTTATATCTGTTTATGAAGAGTTGGTGTGAACAGATTCAAATACTTTTTAGGTGTGTTTGTGTTGGGCGGAGAGGTCACACCTTCTGGCCAGTGTCCCCAGTGTTTTGTCAGGGAGATGGGTTTTATTTACTACTAGGATCCCCAAAAAGAAGGAACCGAGTTAACGATGTAGAACTTATACTCTGCAACTTAAGCAAGAAAATTTCTCTCAAGTGGGTTATATATATATGCATAGATATATTAATATATAAGCATATATTAAATATATAGTATAAAACTATAAAGTAAGGCCTCACCTCCACCTCAGTCTTAGAGGTGGATAACTTGTTCAAATTATTGAGGTTCCCTGACTTCCCAAGAACTCTTCTGGAAACTTGGAACCTCTGGCTTCCTCACCACCTTCTGTATGCCACAACTATAATGAGCAGTCCTGGCACTGCAGAGGGAGCAAGTGCTGATTTAGTGTCTGACCTGTCCTTGATATAAGTGTTTCAAAACTGAACAAAATTGCAATTTGTGCATTAAAGAAAAAAAATCTAAGCAGAAATTAATCCAGAGAACATTTTCAAAGGACTTGTTAATTATTTTCCTATGATAAGTATCTGAGGAGAAAGAATTAAAAAAATGCCAAGGAGCAATATTGATGGGACCATGTCTATAACCTCTCTCTCTCTCTATACATATACACGAAATATAAATGCACATGCAGTGGCACATTTCTTAGGGTGTTGGATGACTGTTTTGTAGTTACATCTGGTTGTCGTTGCTTTCACAGCAAAAAAAACCCTCCTTAACACCAGAGACCATTGTAAAACTTACTCTTTTGCTGCCAACAGCTAAAATAATTTGTGTCACCACTACAGTATACCACCTTGCTAAAGTGTATGTCTGCAGGGATGGAGCAAGGCTTTTGTACGTCCCCAGGCAGGTACAAAATTGCTGCCTAGATAGGAAAGGGCACCAGCAGTATTGCTGCTGGCAGTCTGAACTTCTCTGCCCTGGCTTGCAGCCCTCTAATAGAGGTGGCTAGAAGGTGGCATTTGGCCAAATTTTAGCTGCTTCCAGCAGTTTTGAATATGCTGAAGATGCTGATCAGTAACCTGTGACTGTGGAAGGTGAATATGCTCATCTTTCTTCCCTCTCTGCTACCAAGGGGCTGTGTTGGGTAACAGGCTGGTGTAGGTAGCTGGAGGCAGTGAATCCTACCAGAGCAGGTCAAGTTTGCTCAATTGGTGTGGTGGAAGCTAAGTTTTGTTCTTTGATTCATTTCCACAACAGGGGTGATAATCTCAAGCAGAGAGTGAAGTGAATAAATGGGTATTATACACCTCTAAATTGGGTGACTGGTCTATCTTCTCCATTCCTCACCTGCTGCTCTGCAGCAGGGGTTTTGCTGCCTTAGATCTGTGCTGCGTATTTGCTAGAATTGGCCATGTTAACATAACTAGGCAGAACTTTACCCCAGAAAGGCTCTTGCTAAATCTCAGCCTAATGTCTGCCACTGGATTGATATGCCTGTGACAAGGAGTTGTGGTAACCTGCTTGGAAAAGACATTAACATGAGGAAACCAAAGAGAAGGGTGAATTGTTCTAGTCGGGTAGATACAATGTATGGCTGAAGCGCTGTGTTGGTGTTTAGTAGTAGCCTAGAATAGTGTCAAAGACCTTTACTTGTCGACTTTAGTAGTTCCTGTGAGTGCTCAGCAGTTTTGCAAAGTGCATCATAATGTGGAATTATTTGACCAGGAAATCAGAATATGCTTTTAATGACTGTACAGGATAGTTCAGTTTGGCTTCTGTGAAGTTAGCACGTTCTGTTTTCTTTAGTTGAATGAACTACTGGAGAAGAGGAAAAGGCAGGTATATTTTCTTTACTTCACAGTTTGTAGATGTCTAGGACTACTTGAAGTAGAAGGATATAGGGGTTATGATAGGCTGAGGAAAGATACTATTAATTTTTTTCAGTCACATTTTTAGAAAGAGCTAAGCTGTTTTCTCTCGAAAACAGAAATATCAACCAAAGGCTGGTATGGAGCATTTCTGCCTAAACAATAAGAATTTAGATTTTAACAAAGCTGTTAATCGGTAGAGTTTTGTGATGCCAAGCCTTGAGTGACCTCAATTATAGGCCATACTGTCTGTACAGCATGTGATCTGGTTTTGTGGATGGGTGACTTGTATACTCCCTTCATTCCCTTTTTATTCACCTTCTTTTGGAAATGCAGACTAGTATTACAATAGGAAAGCATTCACCCCTAAGGCCACCTGAAGGTAGGATGATTTCATGTGGGAGTCTGCACAGGTAGGTAGCAAAATGATCAAGTTTTAACAGTAATAATTGTTCACATTTGGGAGGAGGGAACCTTCCTCTAGTGTAATCCACATTCCACTGCAATGGCATACTGGAACCATAAAACCCCTGTGACCAGGTGGATTTCCACAGTGTAAGCATTGCACTAGCACTGTCACTAGTAGTCTTGCACCGCTCCCTATAAGACTTATCCTAACTGGTATCCTTGCAACATGCACTGCTGTGACTCTTGGGGCTGTTCTGCACTGGTGAGTGAGCCTAGGTCAGAAGCTGCTGTAGTTTAAATCTACTCTTGATCATCACTCGTGTTCTGAGTAACCCTCTCCCTGCGTGCTACCCATGTTGCCTCTTGGCTGGTGAGATCATTGAAGGTGTATGCTTCAATATGTAACTGTGCATCATCATTATGAGATTCCTCTTTCTTTTTGCTCTGGAAGTTCAATGTCCATAGATAATTAATTTTTATTTTTTTTTTTTGGCAAAAAGTGTGGTCGAAAGCAGTAAAATCAGAGTCATAAGTGTATTGCAATCTGATGTAAACGATTCAAGGGAGTTGTAAAACGTGGGGAAATGATTTCTGCCGAGTGCTGGCTTGTAATCACAAATGCTTGGTGTTGTGCTCTCATCAGGTTTAGCATTAGGGTTGACTTCTGACTGTAGTAGTTGGTATTGCTAGCTTCATCCATTTGGAAATCATGAAGCTGTGTTATAAAACTTGATAGTTTGACATGGAGATGTCAGTAAACAGTCTGGTCTGTTTACACTTTTGGAATTTTCTAGGTCTTATCTAGAAGTCTTACATAGATTACTAAGGTTGCTCATATCTTAAATGAAAACTGAGAGTATCGACAACAAAAATACAAAAGCTGAGACTTGAATAGCAAAGTACCTTCAGCTTCAGACCCTGTAAAAAAAGAAAGCTAACCAATGTATCAGGCTGGATATTGGTGTAACAGGCTTTGGAGATGGCTACTAAAACCCAGAAAAATCTGCTAGGTAACACTTACACAGATAGATTTTAGCCAAAGGCAGTCTCAGTTAATGTCCTTTGAAAATTAAAAATTATTTATTGACTTAAAACTAGGTTTTAGGTGACTTAACCATTTAAGCCAAACTTTCTGCCAAATTTATTGGACAGCACTGGTTAGACTTCCTTTTGTTGCAAATTGAAAATCTGTCAAATACTTAACAACAGAGTATTGTTTCAAAGCTGATATTATTTCACAGTTAGACAAAGTGACTTCAAATGGAAACTATGAGTGACTGAATAGTGCCTATTTTTTGAGGAGGGCTTTTTTTTATTTTTGAGGAAAGCTTGCAGTGATTCTGTGCAAGCTTTTCTGTTGGATGGCCCTCATCTTTAGTTATATTAATCAAATATTGTAAAAATAATCAATTACGATTTCTCTTGAGATGTAGAGAAATTTAGTTCTTTTCAGAAATTCACACAGCTCAAAGCAGTGTTAAGAGATTGTAGAAGCCTATTAATGGTTGTGAATGTCATTACTGGAAAACAAATTACACCTAAAGCCTTATTCCCAGTCACCCATTCTTAGAAGCCCAGCTCATGGATTTAGCTGGCAATGCCAAAACTGTTATCCATCCCAGCAGGCTGTGTGTCTGTCACTGAGACTGTTGTGCTTGTGGTTCCCCTGTCTGAATGAGATGTGCCTTCAGTCCTCGACAGTTTATATCCATGTGTATTAACCTCTATTGCATTTTGGCAGTAGCTTGTGAGGCCAACTTTTCACTTCCCGAAACTGACTGGGAAAAATGGGAAACTGAACTGAAAGTAAAATATTCTGGGCCCCTTAAACAGAGTGAATAAGGACATGGTTTGTAAACTGTTGCCCTTTCTTGCTATCAGCATGGAGGAAATCTAGTTTAGAGGTAGTAGGGCTCTATGGAATACCATTTTATTTATCTTCATTTAAGAATTGTGCTCTTGAAGAAAGCGGTCTAAACTCAATTCCCATCACTGCTTAATGTCTCTTGCAGATAAAATGTAGTCATGGCATTTTTGTGAGGATTTTTTTTAATCTTCTCTTCTTTCCCACAGTCAAGGTGACAACAGGGGAAACGGAGCAGATGTTGTCAAGGAAAGTGGCATCAAAACAATTTTGACAGTTTGGTTTTAACGAGGATCTCATTGATAGTGACAAAAGTAAAATTGGAACATTAGCATAGTTCCTTGAAGAGTTCAGGAAATCATTGAAACTAAATGGCGTGACAAAGTATAAGTGACAATTAGGCTTTGCATCAAAAGTGCTTGCTGTTTGGTAGGTCAAATGACTGCCACGCTTCCTAATGCCATGTAAAATGTAACAGTGGTATATCTGTAACGCAGAGACCTTTGGCCAATTCACTGTTGACGTCTGAATCGTTTTTTCCTCCTGCTTCTCAGGCTGAATTTGGAATGTGGGACCCGTGATATACAAAAGTCTTTATTTTAGAGATAATTGCCCTCTTGACGCTCATCAAAGGTTTAGTGTCCAATGATGAATGCCTCAAGTGAACGGGTCTTTTTTTTTGGTAACCCTAAAAAAAAAAAGAGGCAAACAGAAAAACCTTCTTGTGTCTTGGAACTTTATATCTTTCATTATTTGTTTTAAAACTCAGATTGGTTTGTTGTAATTGGTGGGTTGTCTTGACTTTGTATCTGTAAATATGATCAGATTTAAAAAAATGCACAACTGAAAAGCCATGTGTGATCTGGTGTTTCACATGTTGTGTTTTGGTAGGTTTTGGGGGGATTTTACAACCACATTTAAAGAAAAAGTAAATATGTGCATGTCTCTCATCTGTATCACGTCCTTGGATAATAATAAGAGAAGCTGCAGTAGTTGTCTGTAAGGTTGACATCCTAGATTTATAAAAAGTTAAAACCAAATGTGGCTTTCCTGCACCACCTTTATTTTAGATATGAAATTTGTCACCAGGACAACTTGGCTTGTAAGTCCAGTGTAGTTAATTATTTTTAGTGGCACTGGTGTAGCTGGACAGTTTGCAAGCAGCTGTATCATTTTATTACAGATGCTTTGTTGGCACTGAACGTGATGTTTGCAGGTTTAACATGTTTTCTGATCTAACAGTTTGCTTCTAGGTAAAGCAAGTTATTGAGGAGTTGCCTTGGGCTGAAGACAGTACCTGTGCTTAGCTTTCACTATTGTAAATGTGGACTTGTCTTGAGGCACCTTTCACCAAGGTCACTTCAGTGTGATGTCTAACAGGCTTTTGAGAATCCAGAGCCTTATGAAGTTGGAAGTTGAGGGGTGGCTTCACTGTGCTTTGGTGCTCTTTTAATTAGACATCATTCACTAAGGGAAAATGATAATCATAGGCCACAGCTCTTGCTGTGTATTTACGTTGCCTAATTTGTGGTCTGAAAAAAACAAAAAAAAACCCCAAAAAACAAAAATGGAAAATAATAAAGTGCAGGTGCAGAGATGGAGGGCCACTCCTGAAGGAAGATTAAGACCAGGTCTCCCATCCTCCCTGGTGATGCAGGTAGACAGCTCAGCAGGTTGACCACGGCCACCCAGAAGGGGAGCATCCCCTAAGAAAAGTCCACCCTAGTGCCCCTCTGCAGCAGCCAGCTGCTTCCCATCCTACTCCCCTGCGTGTTGTGCAGTCTCAGTCTTGGAAACGCAAGTGTGGAATGCTCTATGGGCCACTGTGACTCATCCTGTGGCAAGTAGAGGCTGGAAGTGCTGCTGCTAGTAGGTGTGACTTCATTTGAGTGTCAGAGCTGGGTTTGAACTCCTGACATAGGCCTCTGGGAACCTACAAGACCAGTGGTAGTGTGATGTGCTTGTGAACTAGAGTCAGGGGAGTCCCAGGGCTACATTTTCTTGCTCTCTGGTGCTTTTCTAATGATGATATTCTGGAAGCCTGAAAGAATCCACCTTTTGATCAAAACCAACTACTTCAGAGAAGAAGTTGAAAATGGAAGCCCTAAACCTCTGCAATACAAGCAGGAGAAAATAACAAATTTTTTTTTTTTTTTTTTTTTTTTAAATCTTGAGAGTATTTTGGAGCACTTCTTAAAGTTGCTGGTTAATGATTTTTGAATGGTAAGCCTGGACCCTTCTGAAAATACTTGTCTCTGGAAGTCAAACTTCAACTGGTGACATAACTGGTTGCATAGTATCAGATGATGTAGAGCTATGGATAAGCCCAGAAAATCATCTAGATGTCTTTCATCCTGTATCTTTGCTCTTCTTTATATGCAAACAGAAAACTGAGTCCTTGATGAATGGGTAAGAGTTGGGCTTTGCCAGAGTTTTGAATGCTGCTTTGTTTTTCTGCTTTGATTGTGAACAACTTGCTTTACCATAACAGTCTGAGTAGTGTTTGCTGACTCATCTTTAAAACATAAACTCAGGTAGTATTTTGGTTTCAGAATGTTTATTTTATGCTGCCTATCCTTGCTCTGTAGATAGTCAAAGCTGAAATGTTTGTTGGCCTAAATAATTTATTTTATAAAGACTTTTTCACTGATAATTGAATTATTGTTTTTGTAGGGGTGGAAATATACTATGTTGTGCTTTATGCTGTGCTCTTTGTTATCCTCTGTGTGAAGTGAAATGGTGTGTGTGCTTCTGCTAAAAAACAAAACAGCTAGGTGGCTCGCTCAGGACTGTTCTCCCTGCCAAAACACAAGATTTTCTACAAATATGCCACCCTTTTTCCTTCCATCAGTAGCCAAAGTCAGCTGTGTGAAAGAAAGGTCCTTTTTTTTTTTTTATGCAACCCACACACCATGGAAGTTGCAGTCATATTTTCCACTAACCACAGAGCTGTGAGTGATGGCACGTGTGTTTTAAATAAAATGGGGAGGAGAACTGATGTAATGCTCTCTAGGTTATGTTTTTCTTTCTTCCTTTTTCCACATTGCTCCCCCTCTTTTTCTTCTCACCATCTGTCGGCTGCTATATGGGTTATTTTTGTTTTGTTTAAGATTTATTTTTTCCTTGCTGCAAACCACATTGAGGGAACTGTTGAAAAGGGCAGCTGTGACACCTTGAGCTCAAGAATGGATGGGTTTCTTTAAAGTACTTTAAATTACAGGGTGGTGCAATGTACCAGCTCGTATAATCTTAATAAATTTTTTTTTTCTTTCCTTGGCTAGAGGATACAAGTGAATTTATGATACTCTGATAGAGCATGTGATGATAATGTCTTTTTCTAATGGCATGCTGAACTGCAACTGTCTATTTCTTCCGTGAGATCACAAAATAGTTTTGAAAAGAAATTTATTTCATTTTAATAAACTGCAGAGAGACTTTTTCTGGAATGACAAGTGAAACCTGTTATTCCTCTGCTACTTGTTCTTCTGCTGCTTTCAGTGATTAAAATAGTTCAACTCCTGCTTATAATAGCCTGTTTGTGAATATTTAGACTGTTTTTATAAATTTGTGTTTGAGTACATATCTCACTTGCAGATCTGCTCCTGCTATAACAATGCAGGGTCTCTCGTCTGCAGCCCCTATCAACAGACTCCAAGTCCCCTTTTAGAAGACTTAATAATTGCTCTTCCTTAAATCCAAGATGTATTTTGCAGTTATGTGACAGTCAGCTGCTCTCTTTGCATACTATTACCAAGTGGGAGGCATCTTCAGTTGACTCAGAGGGATTGAAGAGTTAAGCCCATGCCATTTGGATGTCAAGGTTAAGCCTGAGCCCTGAAGGTGATGATAGCTCTGGTTGCCTTGTTTTTGCTGTGGGCAAAGAGCACACAGGCAGACTCTGCCTCAGTGGATGATCTGGCAATGTAGTTCCTTGGCTCCAAGCTCCTGGTTTGTGTCTGTACCCTGGCCACTCCTGACAATGGCGCTTAGTCATAGACTCATTTTCAAAATAAGCTGAGGATATGGAGCCATCTCTGCAGCTGATCTAACTGGGGCCTTGGCATTGTTCTTACCCAGTCACTCCTTCCCATGTTTCTTTTGCCCCAGGACCATGGGTGAAGCTGATGTAGCTCTTTTAGCCAGCTGAAAGCTGACTGCTTTTTTGTGGTGGTTTGTTTGTTTTGAGTTTTTTAATTATTTCAGTAATTACCTTTCTGATAGTGAGTGTGCTTAGTGCAGCTCTATGTATGGTCAGGAGCACCCCAGCCATGGAAGGAGTGGAAGCACATAGGGGAATAAGTCAACTTGAGATGTGGTTGCACAATGGTTTAATCCAGTATAAATTGTGTCAGATAGGCAATGTAAATAAGCCATTACAGTAGAGGAGGCAGAGAGATTCATCTCGCTTAGGAGGCTATAAGTAAAAGGCAGCTGAGGGAGTGCAGATCAAGAACGTTCGTTCTCGGGTCTCAGCTACAACATATGAAAAATATTCCTAGGAGCTGTCAGAACCCGAGGTCCTGCGCTGTGAGAAGGAACAGATCTCTTGGATGGTGCTGAAATATAGGGGGTTTTGGCAGCAGATTGTGAGTCAATGCAGGAAAAGAAAATGCTGAGCAAGCCAGGTTAACGAAGTTTTGACATAACTGTGGTGCCAGGGTTTTGTTCTCCCTCTCCAGAAGCTTACCCCTAGAGAGAACTGAATGCTTGCTACGGGTCCTTAATCTTGCAGCCTAAGGTCAGTATGTATAGTGATGCAAATTGAGAGGATGTTTAACCCATTAGAATAGCTGTTTTGTTTAAAACTTTACTGGTTTTCCACAGTGGAGAAAAATCCTGAATATCATGGCCTAAAAAAAAGCTAATCTTGGGCTTTTTTTTTAAAGTTTACTCTTTTTTTTTTCTTTTTATGCTGGGGAGATCTGCTATTGGGCTAGATCTTTTTGTGTGACCGTGTTGTGTTGATGTTGAAATACTACATCTTCAGGAAAAAAGCGGACCTATTTTTCCTGACCCCTCATAAGCACACTCTACACCTCTTGCATAAGCTTTAGGTTCTTTCTTAAGAAAAATACAAACTCATCTCAAAGTATATGTATTTATTAATCAGAGAAGTAGGGAGGAACTAAAGAGCTAATTTCAGTCTCTGCTGCTTCAGGAAAGTGAGTGCTTTTCAGCCCCAAGGAGATGCCAAAAAATCAAGTGTTTTTGCAGACTTTTAATAATCCTTAATGCTTTCTTTGTCAAAGTCAACACCATCTACTATGTGCTGAGAAAAAGCCTAGCAAGCAATGCTGTGTGGGGAATGTGTCATAAGCTTGGCACGAGCTTGTGCACAGGAACTCCTCAGAGCTGGCAGTTATATACCACATTTTGATAAGAGCAAAAGAGTGTGGCTGTAAAATATAAAACTGAGACCAAAGCACTGCCATATCAGTACAGCTCAAACCCCAACAGTTTGACTGTTAACAGTACTTTGCCCCGCTCAGTGTGTACTTCAAATGTTAGACCTGACAGTAGGCTTGCAGGTTAGTGTAATATTTCTGCAGTGTAAATGCTATTTATAAGTTATGACTACAATTTATTTACTAGAGGGAAAGGAGTAGACAGAGGCAGTCACTTTGTCCTTCTAAAGCCAATGACCAAACTGGAATAAAATCCAGGTGCCCCTGAATCTAGTTCTTCCAATTCTAGTTTTTCCACTAAGCTGTATATTAGCAGGATTGTGATGTTATATTTTTATAACTGCACCTCCTTGAGTGGCAGAGATAGAAATCATGTGACTATTTCTCTCAGCAGAAGGGAAGACTCCTTGCTCTTCTGTCCTGCTTCCAAGAATAGTAGTAAGTTTGCTACTGTTAGTTTGTCTTGTGATTTCATAAATAAATGAAAAATAGCCAAAGGTCCTTTTTATCAGCCAGAAAGTCTCAATTTTTCTCTTGTAACACTGAATGAGAAACATTGAGAATAGTAAAAACAGGAGATGATAGTTATTCTGCCTCAGTTTCTTTACATTTTGATATAGCTGAAGATCAGTTTGGAGCCCTATGTTTTTGTGGTATTTTTTTCTCATTTTTTTTTCCTCTCTGAGATAGTATAGGCATTTTAACAGCCTCAAGACCTTCAGGATGTATAGATTATGCTTTGGCTTATCTTTCCCAGGGCAGACTGCAGCCAACTACTCACTGGGACAGCACAAAGTTATAGCAGTAACAAATACATGCAATTCAGCATTCAAAACACACATAAGCTTTGGGTGTCTTGATGACTTCATGAGCCTCCCTCTTAAATTAGCCAAAATAAATTAGAAAGGAAAATACTTGCAACCAGAATAATTTTGAGCTGGGAATGAAGATGACTTGCAGCATTAAAGATCATATCTTTTTTCCTTGGTGCGATGCACTTAATATTAGATTGCTTTAGTGACCACAATAAGCATTAATGTATTTCCTGTAGAAAAGAATGTTCCATGCAATAGCCATTTTTGCTATACTAAAGCAAGTTAGTTAGCAAATGCTTTCTGTCAGTCTATGGATAATACTTGTGCTGACAGGCAGGTAGAAGACTTAGCCATCATCTTGACAAGATGAATGCCAAGCTGCATTTCTTTCAAAATATTCTTTTAGAGACTTGGTAGCATTTGTTTAGCTAAACACATTCATAGAGGAAAAAAGAGAACACTTTTTTTTTTTTCTTATCTTGTCAGTAAGAACTCCAAGTGCAGTAGCTTATTATACCTGGCTTTGTATGATGGCCTCTAGCCCTATCCTGCCTTAACAGGAAAAAGTAAAAAGTGTGTGTGCATGTATATGAATTAGAAGCAAAAAATCTTGCTGCAGACTGAATCCAAATAAAGAAAAATACTTATGAGGCCAGGTTCTGGACAAGCTGTTGTACATAAATCCTGACCTCAGGGCCTGATTCTGATCTCATTCCTCTCTAACTGAAGGTAAACTCCAATAAAGCCAGTAGTGGCTGCTGTGAACTGCTGTGAGGTCAGGCTGGATTACCATGATATTAATTATAAACAAATATTGTAATGCTTTTGCAGCTTTCAGAAAGCCTCCTCTTATTTTAGTGATGGCATTGTTGTCTTTGGATTGATTTAAGATGCAAGGGCTAATCTACACAAAAAAGAAATTCCATTTCACCATTTGCAATTTAATGGAGTACAAAGAGACAGGGAAAACACTCTACATAAATACAGATGTCTCCACTTCTGAGGCTTTTCTGTGTTTCTGCTACTTAAATGGGGATCAAGAATGATATTGTTCTGCAAGCTTGCTCTTTGTTTACAATAACCTCTTTGAAACTCGATGTCAAAATGGGTTTCCTGGATTGGTTGTTGAATTTTGAAGGCTGAGATTCCACTGTGAGCACTGGGAACCTTTGGCTTTTTCCTCAAAAATAGGCCAGGTTTTCAAATTTGAAAAGCAGATGTATTTTGCCACCACATGGAAAAGGCTTGTTTTTCTGCTTTGCTAAATTTCAAGTATGATGTTTGTACCAGAGCATAAAAGCCTCAGTAAACTCTTCTCTGCCTGTACCATAGAATTTTATTCATCCCTTGCATGGCAATAAGTGATCAAAGCACGGGGATGAGCAAATTTGGCCCAATGGTTTTATAGATTTCTGAGCTACTGGAAATGAAATATTGTGCAGTTAATGTAAATTGTCAAGGATGACAGTTCAACGTCCTAAACATATGCTCTTGTTCTTCCTCAAACTGTGCCACATAAGTCAGCCCTGGCCAGGCACTGCACAACGTCACATACCTCACGTTGTCTTTTCCAGACTGTCCTTGCTAAATCTGTACTTTCCCTTAGAGGGTATTTGAACAGACTAGCTCTTTTGCCAAACCCTTCCACACACAGTAAGGAGAGTACCACCCGGAGCCTTTGCCAAGGGAAATGGAGCAAATAGGTCCAAATTACCAAATTCGATGCTGTTACTGATCTGTATGTGGGGACTCAGGCATTTCCATGTGTGCTTTGTCATAGATAGCTTCTCATGCTTACTGTATATAAGAGAAGATGGCTTAAAAGGAGACTTTTTAGCCTTTGCTCCAAATGTTGTGGTTTTCTATTTTTTTTCGTTTCATTTTAGTCAGACCCCTGAAGTAATTTGTGCACCCTGTGGAGTTTTTTTGTGTGGTTTCTATCTGAATACCCATGAAGGAGTTAATTATCTTTTCGGTATCTCATTAATTCTTTTTTTTTGCTATGAACTTAATTGCTTCTTTATTACTGATGAGTAAAATAGCTTTAGGCTCCCAATTAAAGTGGACTTTGATGGATGTATAAGAGCTAGGCTTTCAGCTTCTCGAATAGGCAGTGGAATCACTATTCTGTATCCCATTGCAGGCCAGGCTCCTTCATGGCAATGCTCCTTGGAGACAAATTTCTCCCAGTGGTAGACTTGGTCTCAGAGTTAGAGTCTTTAACTTTCCTCAGTGGGAGGGAAATCAAATGGGAGTTAGAGCCTGTAAACCTACCTGAGGAGAGGTGAGACACTGAAAAAGCTTATTACTGAGGCAACAGATGCACAGAAACTGTAATCCACCCTCCATAACTAAATGGCAAGTCTACTGAAGTCAAGTTCCCAGTAGTGGAGATCTGGACTTCTCCCTCTGGTCATCCTGAGTTTTGCTGGAGGGCAAAAGCTGTTTTCAGATTTTTGAAGTTATATCAAATATTTGTTCTTGAAATAGTTCTTCCTCCTGGTATATGTTTGAGCTGAGATGCATGTGCATCAATTTGCTTTTCTGGGCTTAGATTTCTTCTAGGACAGTAGTACTTGCTTTTTGATATATTTTGAGATTACTGGGTATCAAGAACTATAGAAAAACCAGGAATATTGCTGTTATATGCCATATTAATTTTAAAGAAGGAAAAGAAGGAAGTTGCAAATCTCTCTTGCTTCTCCAACCCACACCGGATTTATGATTCAGTGTGAAGAACATGCAGTTTATATTCCCAGTGGTGACTGGCTTGGGCTCAATGACCTTTGCAGAAAATCCATTGCCTGGGTGGAAAATGTAGTAAAACAATGTAGGCGTGCTTACTTGTAAGCATGTATACTACTTAACACAATAGGGTCCTGAGACCAGCTGAAGTCTCTGGATTCTTCTGCAACAAATGGTTCCACAGGGGAGCTATTATGATGCTCCCTCTGCTGGCTCTCAATTTGCCTCCAGATTTTTCCTTACAAGACCTCACTTGGGCATTGACCCACAGAAAACAAAATTACCATGTCTTGTTTGCTTATGTGAAGGGATGTTACAGCCCGAGGAGAGGAGATAGTTGCCACTTTGAAAGGACAAGAACCAAAATTGTCAAGAAAAATAACTAACTTCAGATAAGATTATTACAGATAGCAAGTGGAAGAGTAAAGTCAAGCACTGCTTACATTCTGTACCTTTAATTGAAAATCTACTTAAAAGCTATTTAAAATGCTGTGTGCAATATATTTTCATGAGAAGAAAACGCTATCAGCCAGGAGTTTCTATCCTACAGTTTAATACTGTAACAGCTTACTTGCTTCACTCATAAAAATCTGAACTCTTTCTGACTTTTTCTTAATGATAGCTTTTGGGAAGAATTTCTGTTTCCTGGAATAGTAAAGGGCGAAAATCCTGTTTGCTTTAGAAATAGCTTCTTTTAATGCTTTTCTCAGATCAGAGGGTCACAAAATGACCAAAGTCACTGACACACAAATTACGAAACAAGATGATGATAGAACAAAAATTTAAACCAAATTAAAGGAAAAAAAATAGAAATGCTGACAAGCTTGTGGCAGTACAGTCTGCTAACAATTTGGCAATTTACTCTGGAATTCTCTATGAAAATTTGAGTTATTGTGCAACATATGATATCTGGCTATGACTATGCTTTTTCCAAAGGCCAAAATGAAGAAGGGGGGAAAAGACAGTTTCCTTAGATGATACTATGGCACCTCTGACCCTGTTTTAGCTGATTGCTTAGACACATGCTTAATAAATATGCTTAGAGAGTCTGCTGACCTAAACTTTACTTTGTTACCAATTTTAACACTGGAGTTACTGGAGTTCATTAGAGATATTACAGTACAGCAGGACAAGTGCTTTTCGTTCTCAGAATCAACCCTCCTTCCTGCTTCAGACAGTGTTCCTTCTGTCAAAAAAAAGGACAATATGCCTTGGAATGAAGTCAGGCTATAGTTATACTCTGTGGTAAGGGGACCAAATAGCAAAGCTAAGCTTTCAATTTTATAAAATGGGAACTAAAGTAACAATATGTGAGGAAGAGAAGGAAAAGGAGTTGAAAGACAGCTTATTTATGAGTCCAGGAAGGCAAAGGGCACACCAGAGATCATCTGCAGCTTTGGGTAAGTTGTTCCCTGCTTGTGGCTTCTCACTTTCTCTGGGTCCTTGTGATGATGAAGCTACCCTGAATTTACATGTTGTTAAGCTATGTGTTGCTGAAGGAACTACGGCTCATGGGAGCCTCAGTTTCTGGCAAGAGCCTCTTTGCCCAACTTCTGGCAACTCTTGCTGGCCTGTCGTCATTACTCCAGTGCATAGGCGGACTCAGTGAAATCTCTGGATGGTGGTTCTACTTGTGGTACCTTGGCTCCTGCCTCTCTGTAGGCATTGGTTTATATGAAAGGCTCTCATTAAAAGTATCCTTCCATGAAGACGGTTTCTTCTTACTTGGTTTACAATGGAATTTTAATTACTGGTACTCAGACCTGTGAGTGCTGGGTTGGTCTGTGTCTGCAGTGATGGACAAACATAACTGCTTACTTACAATACAAGATAGCTGGGAAGCTACTAACCCAACTGTCCTTTCTAGCCTGGACTCCACTTTATCAAACAAGGTTCATGGTTATTGGAGCAACAAAGCTGATTTAAAGTTGAAGTGCGAGGAGGGGAAGAGAAATAGTAAAACCAAGTTATCACACTTTGTTTAATTAGTATTTGGGGCCTTTGTGGGTTGTGTCTGTTGATGACTTCAGTCAAGTATCTTTGAAGTCTGATTTTTTTGTTGAGGATTACATAAATTAGTTTTTTTCTACTGTGTGGATCCCATTGTGTTCAGGGAAAGTGACTTTTCTCATGGTTCTTTCCCACCTTCTAGTGGAAACATCAGTCCCATCTTGGTATTTGTAAGCAAGTGCCTCTCCAGTGTAACCGATGTGTTCTTGCTGCCTTTTTTCTGTACTGTTGTGGTATTTTTTTGCTGCTTATCTCTTACACACATGCAGCTCCAAGCAATAATTCTCAAACACTCCAGCTCCAAGCAAACCCTCCAGAAACACCCTGAGAAACTTGGTACAGCTGTGCTCCTACTCCAGCTGTGCACAAAGCCTGTGTTTCTGGTGTTAACTTCTCTAGTTTTGGCTATCTGTCTCATCGAGTAGCTTCAATACTGTTTTCATACTGCCCCTTAATAGGAGATGGTTGTTGCACCAATCAGTTTAACAGTCTTGGTCAGCAACCATTTCATCAAAGGGGCTCCGGGGAAGTCCAGCAGAGAGTCAGACTGTGGTGAAATTAAGAAACATAATTCATGGTGTGTAGGACATTAGTTATCACCACTGTAGTCTTGTTTCAAAGCTTGTACGCAGCCTTTCAGACCATTGCTTACATTTGCACATAGGCAATCTCCATGTAACCTACCTTCATACTTACCTCAGACATCTACAATTTTCTACAATTTCCCCCAATTGATGTAGATTTGGTACAAAGTCTGAGGGCTCCCAAGAGGCTAGTGCATAATCCAGGTTGGCCTAAATTCCCTTGCAGTTAATGGTAATCGAATCGTGGGCTTCTATAAGCATGCACTTGGTCCCTTTGAAGAAAAAAGGAATAAAGGGACAGAGTGGTGGTGAGCATCTGAAGATGTTTGTCACACCAAAAGTGTCAAGTAATGTATTTAGTTTGAATGCTTTCCTCATTCTTCTTTTTCAATCTTGTAATTGTTAGGAAAGTTGTTGGTTGCACTGTGAGAGAATTTTCTCACTTTTATGGTAATATAATTTAATTGTTTTCAAAAAATGGCATACCTTGCTAATCTGGACAGATCTGAAGATTCTGGGATGCATTCTTGTTTGATATAAATTGGTGTAGATTTGTCCAGTAGCTACACAATTAGTGGCAGATAAAAAATCTGTTACTTTGTGTCTTTTAGGGGAAGATTTCAACTACCGTATTTCAAAAAGTCACGTTTTCTATATCATGTCATCCTCATTTCCTAGCAATTTCCTATTTGCTACTCTGATGGAAGATATTTGACTTATATATTGCAGTAGAGAATGCAGTGGATGTAGCATTATTATCAGATCTGGTAGGTGTGAGAGCCACCACACTTCATGGAGCTGTGAATTCTTCAGTATGTTCTGCACCTTGCTGTTACCGTAAAGAAGAGGAGAGTGGCTGTTTGCAAAGCTGAGTCTCTGTGTCCTGTGCAAATTCTTTATAGATGAGCCAATTTCCTTCCCAAATGTTTGATCACAATAGTGTTGCTGATGTTCCAAAGACAGCCTGGCAAACAGCTGCTTTTTTTTGGCAGAAAGGACCAGCCTTTGGAAATCCAACTTTAAGTTCGCTTATTCTTGGGAAAATGAGAGGCAGATTTCCACCGGCAAAAAGTTTCAGACCTTTAAGCTTGGTCAGTTGTTCCTCATTTTCCCTTCTGAAATCCAGAAAGGTTACTTAGAAAGCAAAGGACTTCAGTGAAATGGGAAATAAGCTACAGTTAGGAAAATATTTTCTAACCAGATAACGACAATCCAGAAAGGGCTTCTGAGCTCTGAAGTTCTGGACTCAGTTAAACAAGAGTTGGGTTTTCTCCCTGATAATGAATATGCTTTTTCTTGTTTTACATATTTAATTAAATCATGATGGAGAATATTAAATGCATGATATTTGGGAAATTTATCCTGCTTTTGCTGACAGTACTGGAGCTTCTTTTGTCTTTCAATAAGTTTGCCTCTAAACGTTTCTGATTACTTGGAGCTGAAGATTAATTGCTGTATTCAACTTTACCCAAGCATGCAAATGTTTCTGGGAAGCTGACTGTAAACTGGGCCATAAGTAACCAGAGTCCCATAGATTATGTCCCAGGGCCAGCTGCTAGGATATTAGAATATGTTATGTTTTGTTGAGAGATAACATAATCTCTTTCCTAGATGTCCAAAAAACTGCTGGTGAGACAGCTCTAGGGAGACTGGGCCAGAGCTAGATAAAACTCTGGGTGGGAGATAAAATTTTAATTATGGAAACTTCTGCTTGCCTCATGTCCAAGCTCTTTGGCTCCACAGGCACATGGAGTTCTCCTCTGCCACATGCGTTTCTGCCCAGATGTTCCTTGGACTCTGTGTGGTGAGACATCTGGGTGTCTGGCACATGTCATCCCCTGGCCCCATTGGTGTGTGGCCTTGCCTGCACTGTGCCACAGCTCTGCATGCAGCACTTGGGTGGCTGCTGCTTTTAAGGCACAGCTGGAGGAAGAAGGGGCGATGCCGCCTTTGATGCTGCTCAGTGCTCAAGCATCTGCCCCCATTTCTCATCTAATCTGATTTTGAAGGGAATATTCAAGATATTGGGTCACACTTCGATCTAGGAAAGATCCTGCTTCAGGATCGCTCGGAAAGAGGACAGAAACCCTTCTCCCTGTGAACCTTAGCCATGAGGGCAAACACTATGGCTCCATCTTGTTCTCTTTCCCTGGCTTAGGGAATGTTGTGTAACACAAGGCACAATGCTTTAATTGGGAATAAAAGACATAGAAATCCCTTTTTACCTTGCAGAAAGCACGAAGGTGCTGGTGCTTCTGACTTGAGGCTTCTTGCGAATTGTCTCGGATCTCCCATGCCAGGTCTTCTCTTGGCAAGTCCACTTAGAATTGTGTAGTTTCCTGCTCCTGGACTGCTCTTGGCCCCATGCAGTGGGTATACCACACAACATGACCTCTTCCTCTGGCAAACAGTGGTAAAAATATTGCAACGAGCCACCTGTGGTTTGTTGGTGTTTTTGCTTTGGTCTTTTTTTCCACCTTTCCTCTGAAGGCTTTCTCTAAATACCTGTAGGTTGCACAGAAATGATAAATCACAGTGTTTCTCTGCGGTCTGGGGTGTCTCTGATGTGATGGATTTAGCAAGCCTGACACAGATCCCTTGTTATGGCTGAAGAAAAGGGTATATTAATAAATGCCATGGGGGAGTGGAAGAAGTTTGTCCCAGCTGTTTCTTGCTGCTTTTCCTCTGGAAATTGCAGATTGGTAAAGGTGGAGGTGGTATAGGATGACTACATGCATCTTAACTGTTTCTGGGTGAGCAGCCCTGGTTCAGGCAGTCTTTGTCAGCCACAGGACTTCTCAGTGGTGATACAACTGTCTCAGTTCTGTAGCTTCTCACCACTGAAAGGGATGTCCCCCCTCTTCCCTCCCACTCCACAGTTGTAGTCCTGCCTCCTTCTCACACTGGGAGTAGCACCTGTTGGTTCTGTTGACATGATGAAGAGAAAAAAATATGAGTTTTTAAGGGGCAGGGTTACGTTAATTTTTTGTGATGTGTTTAGTAGTTTAGTTGGTGTTTTTTGGTTTGGGGAGGGGATTTGGGTGGTGTTTTCCCACCCTCTATGTTTAGTGAGCTGAGCTGGCTCTGGGAGGGATGGTAAGCTGGGGAGGCCATGCAAAGGGATGGTAGGATTGGCAAGAAGTAGGGGTTGTCCCTTTAGTCAACAGTAGCTGTTAGACCAAGCTCAGCTGTGGTGGCAACAACAGCCTAATTAACCAGTAAGAGCTGTGACATGCTCAGCATTCTCCCCTTCTCTGACTGCTACAGAGTTTAGATTGAACAGCATGTCTGCAATGTCGGAAAGAAATCTACCTCTATGCATGAATTAAAAGTTTCTAATTATCTTGGATTTTCATATGCCTTTTAAAGTTTCTTACTGTATGTTTTCCCCCTTCTTCTCTTTATTTCTTAGCCACAGAGAGGGAGAAAAAATTTTTTTTTAAAAATCAAAAAATCCTGACAAGCAAAAATTTTATGCCTATTGACTAATGCTACTAAATTAATAGAGTATTTATTTGTTTGGTTAGGAAAACAAGGCTTTAAAATATTAAAGGGAAAGAGCTGGCTAGTTCAAATGGCTATTTTTGCCAATAAATAAATAAATTCATGTCAATTTTAAGCCACTTCAGATCCCACAGGCCAGAAAAGTGGAAAGCCACTCCTTGAAATTTAAAGATGTTTGGGGAAATAGTTCCCTTTTTCCTACAAGGAGAGCTAGGGTATCTGCTCAGACATTCCTAGTGGTTTCACTGAAGGAGATGAGTGGGCTGGAATTGCCTTTGCATACGCAAAGGGCAATAAAACAAACAGCCAAATGGTCAGAGAGATCCCCATAAACATATCCAAGTTTGATGCTCAGTTTATGTATTGAGCCTTGAATGTCTATAGAAGATGGGTTTAAGCTGGGCTGCTGGACTTGGCAGGCATGGATGTATACTTGTTTTTCCAGCAATGCTGAGAGGATAGTAACAAACAGGGGAAGGAAATGGCGACCAGAAAATGGGTAACATTTTAAACCATGGTCCTGTGAGTATTTGGTGTGTGAATGTATGTATATCAACATGTATAGAAAAGGGAAGGTGTGTAGCATTTGGTTTGTTTGTTTCTTTTTTTTGTTTTTCCCCCTGCGACTGTGTCACTTAACATAGAAAACACTGGGGCCTCAAACAAGCAACAGCTTCTGCCATTGATGCCTATAATAGGACTGTGCTGGTAATAAATTACAGCAATGAGGTTGTTTGCAGAGTCCAAGCCTTAAACACTTGCTTAGTTACCGTAGCTATAGCTCCAGATCATCAAAGTGCTCAAGGCGACCCAATGCCTGTGACAGGAGAACTCCTCTAACCCAGGCTCTGCCAAGGGAAAAAGGGGCAGCATTTCCATCTCCCTGCCTTACAGGGATGTTAGCAAAAAGACTCAGCATGGCTCTACTCTGTAGTAGATGCAAAGATAAGTAGTGATAGCATTTTTTACTTTATTTTTCTCTTACTGTGTTATTTGACCTCCTGTTAAGGTGTGCACTGACTAGTTGCATACAGAAAACCCTGCCTGAGCCTATTCTGCAGGCAGAAAACAGCTTATCTTCAGTCTTATATGAAAAGACTTAGATGAAACAGAAGATGGGAGCTTGTTTCACTCAATACTGATCAAAGTAATGTAATATATATTTGCTATTCTCAATTGCAGACCTGAAACGGGAGGCTCTATGGGAAACCTGTATTGTTTTCTTTTTTTTCCTTTTTTTCCTTTCTGACAATCTTACCATTTTAATGCTGCTGGCTACTTAATCACAATGGAGGGGAAAAGAAAGAAGAACAGCATGAAGCACTGTGACTTAGGTTTAGGGCAACAAGAGCTGAGGAAATTTAGCAGCAAATTCACAATTGCAGGCTGCTGCGGGCTGTCTAGGAGGACGTAGAGGAAGCAGTAGCTCATAGCTGCATTTGCTGGCTTGGTGCAGCCAAGAGCCTCCTTTCCTGGTGATGTCAGCGCTTGTGTGCTTGGTGGTTAGGTTTGATGGCCTCATCTGTCTGGCTCCGAAGTTTCAGCTGTGCATGGAGCACTTCTGATCTGTGGCAGAGCCAGAAAAACTATCCAAGGGGAAAAAAACCGGGCCAGATGAGGTCCCTGCACATGCACAGCATGGTCACAGCCTCAAGGCTGTGCGCTGATTTGCCTCAGTCAGACCATGGTTTCTCTCAGTGTGGTGCCAGGGGCTTTCCCAGCCCCCTTAGCCCATGGCCTTTGCAGCCTGAAGCACGGTGAGAGAATTGCCCACCATGGGGGGTGGGAAGAGGAGGAAAAAGGTCTGCACAGCTCCCGCTGGGAGTAGGGGAGACCATCGAGTGCCTATGACATTGGGAGGTTTGATGTCCGGGAATGGGGCAGATAGTGCAGGGACGTCCCTGGGGGAGATCCAGAGCAACTGCGAGATAAAGGCACCTGAAGAAGTTACAGGGTGGGATGGGAAGGCCAGAATAGCAGGAGCTTGTTACATGGCTATGTTTGGGGTGATATATCAAGTGCGTTACTTTTAAATAGGTTAAAAAAAAATCACTGGCTGTGGCTGTCTGGAGAGGTATGTCTGACCATCTGTGTGCTTAATTACTGTATGATCTAGCCCAAGCTCCAGTAAAGTCAGCAGAACCTTGTTGACTTAATGGATTTTGCTATTTAGGGCCAAGATATTTTTTTCCATGAATATTTTGATTTGGGTGGTGGGCAGGAAGGCAATTGGTCAGCCCTGTTTCCTTTCCTTGGAAAGGTTTGGTCAGTGAAAATTTTGTTGTTCTTAGAAATTATTTTTTTAAAACCAGAATGTTTGTTTTTGCAATACTATGCTTACTTCTTTAGAATACTTTTAATGATGGAATGAACAAGACAATACAGGGTTTATATGGTTTTACATTTCTAATTTATTATTTTTTCTATCTCCCTTTTAAGAAGCAAAAAGGGAGGGAATGAAAGGAGTAATTATAAAGTTTTTCAGTAAGAGTTTTGAAACTGAGCATCTTGAAATTCCCAAAGAAAAAAATTCAGTTTATACAGCGGAGGAAGAATCATAGAATGGTTTGGGTTGGAAAGGTTACCTTGTCCAATGCCCTGCAATGAACAGGGGATTGCTCAAAGCCCTGTCCGGCCTGATGTAGAATGTTTCCAGAAGTGAACCACCTGCCACCTCTCTGGGCAACATGTTTCACCACCTTCACTATAAAAGTATTCTTCCTTATATCTAGTATGAGTCCACCTTCTTTTAGACTAAAACTGTTAACCCTTGTCTTCGCAACAGGCCCTGCTATAAAAAGTCTTTCCTCTGTTTTTTTATAACCCCCTTTAGCTACTAGAAGTTGGGTACCCCAGAGCCTTCTCTCCTCCAGGTTGAGGAACCCCAATTCTCTCTGACTTCCCTCTGAAGGAGAGGTGTTCCATACCACTCATTATCTTTGTGGTCCACCTCTGGAGTTGTTCCAACAGGTCCATGTCTTCCCTGCGCTAAGAACCCCAGAGCTGGATGCAGCACTCCACTTGTCAGAACAGAGTAGAGGGGAAGAATCCCCTCCGTTGACCTGCTGGCCACACTGCTTTTGATGCAGCCCAGGACACTACTGAATTTCTGGGCTGCCAGTACATGTTATCAGTTCGCTGTCTAGACTGATCCACCAACACCGCCCAGTCTGTTGTGGCAGGGCTGATCTTAGCCTGTTCATCTCCCAGCCTGTGCTGATATCAGGGATTGCCCCAACTGAGGTAAGGCACAGCACTTTGCATTTGGCCTTGTAAAACCTTGTAAAGTTCTCATGGGCCCACTTCCCTAGCTAGTTCTCCGACTAATCTGAAATTTGTGGGGCAAAAATGTTCTCAGTTTGTTAACATTCATCTTTCAAATTCAGAAGGTCACTGTCAATGGGATGGTTCAGAACTGAAATATTACTGAACTGGAAACATGATTCAGAATTAAGATGCAGTATTTCAGAGCGGGGGTTGATGTGTCAGTGGACACATACAAAGATATTAAAGAAAGCTACAGGTAGATATCAAGGTCTTATTCACTCCCAAACTCTCTAGCCTGCCTTGTATATTCAAGCTTCCGGTTTTCCATTTAAACCAATATTTATACAGAATGAAAATATTCACACTATAAAATTTTTGATATATAAACCCCAGTATCCTCCTAATTTTTCAGTCAGCTCTTTGGATGTGTACACTGACAGGGACAGTATGAAGGAACAGTGGCTCAAGTGTTTTTTAGTGTGAAGGGTGTTTTTATCTGTGCTAGCAACTGTTCAGTAGGCAGTAAGTTCTTAGTAATAAATATTTTTTTAATCCTGATTTTGTTTTATTTTTTCCGATTTCCTTATTTCTACAGCTTGCCCATCAGCTTCATGCCAGTCTTGATCAGCCTCATCTGAGGGATCAGAGGCAGTGAAAACCATCCAGTTTTTGAGTGTTTTTTTCAAAGCCATGCAGTAGATTTCTAAGATTTTTTTATTATTATTATTTCTATAAAATGCCCTCTGTTGCACAGAATCCCTTGCACCTTTAATGGATTTACTGAGAAGCACCAAAGAGGTTTTTAGCATTTTGCAAAAATTCAACCACCTCTGAGGAAGAAGGTGTTATTTTGGCAGTTTGAGACAAAGTGTAAGACAAAAATATCTGCCTGAACTGAAAGCCTGGAGCACCGGGAGGTGAATTTCTAAGATGTTAAGTCTATGGAATTAGAGAGGATTTAGAAGGGCTCCATGTGTTTAGGTACTAGCTGAGTCTTATCTGAGAGCATTCAACTGCCAGCCCCATGCCTAGCAAAGCACAATGAAATTTCAGTGTGTGGAAGGTTCTGCTCATGCTGAGGTAATGAGGGACCCCACAGCTGTGTTACTCCAAGGTTTCTCATAGTAATTTTCCATGAAGCTATGGAAAAATATTTATCCTTCCTTCTATAAACATGTCTGTAAGAGATTTAAGGGAAGGCGTGCATGCAGACACACAGAGAAAAAGTCCCCTTACATATCCATAATTAACAAAATGCCTCTGTTTTAATATTCTAGGAGGTTTCAAGAAAAACTGTGTTTTCTGTCACCCACTCCATTTTTACATGTGATTAGACACGATATATGTAGTAGAGAGGTCTCAGATTCTCACCACCTCTGTGGCAATCTATGTGCTGGGAGGAACATGCTCTAGGATAGTATAGGTTAAAGAAACTGCACTTATTTCCCGTTCTTTAGTAAGTCTGGAGTGCAGAATATGAAAGTAAATGCTTTTGAGGATGGCCTACCTCTCTCTTTATTTTCTCCTTGCTCATGCATATTTAGATTTCTTATCTCTCCTCCCAGGACTGGTATTCATTCAGTTTCCACTTCCATGAGATCAGTGCTATTACGTTGCAGCAAGGTCCTTTGTAACAGCAAGGCTGGTGCTTTTATCTGCAGTTATACCTCCCCAGCATCTTGCCAACATGCACAGTAAGGTAAAAGGGAGAGCTGAGCACATGCATACCCTCAAATGGAAAGTTGTGTTTATGTGGTTGTGGTTATGGTCGAACTGCAACCAGCTTTGCATTCCTGGGCATGTACAAGAGATGTGTTTGAATTTTCTGATTCTGCCAGTTCACTCAACATTATTTCAACAAAAGGACATTGATTAGGTCTCAGAATGCAAGATAAGAAAGGAGTCTTTTGATCAGGCAGTGTTTCTCTTACTAATTCACAGACCTAGGACCTAAAAGGATGGGCAAAGATGCAGGTGATTTTTCTATGGGAGGAGGAATCTGAAAAATCTTTCCAAGTGAGGATGAGGTGGCCATTACTGAAGTAAATCTTTCTTTGAGCCCAGTCAAGTAGGAAATGTGATTTTTTTTTTTTTCTCTGCAATGGGCAGCATTCTAAAAAAAAAATAATTTCTAAAAAAACCCACAAAAAAACCCTGAACGCCTCCCCCCCAAAACCCCAGCCCAACCAACCAATCAAAAAACCCCAGCTCCTATACCCTACCTTAACACACCCACCAAACCTGTCCTGTAGAGCTAGTCAGCCAGTCAAATGTTTAACAGTTTTATGGAGAATCATGCCACTTTGAAATTTGTTCCTGGTCTGCAGTTTAAATGACAACTACAATTTCCAAGAGTTCCTTGCTTGCTATCATTTTCCCTAAGTTTTAATTTCCAAATTTTTGTCTGTTACATGTTCAAAACAGTGACAAGGTGTTTCAATGCCAAACAAGTCTTATTTTCACTCAGAATAGGAATGGTCTTTCATTCAGAATAGGAATTGGAATAATAACAGGATTCCTACCAATCACATACACACCTGGACTAATTCAGCCATTCTGTGCTCACATTGTAGACAGCAGTACAGAAATAAGAAACAAGAAATGTCTTGTAGTGGGATTTTTAATGTTTTTTCTTCAATTAAATTTCAAATACTTCTTCCAATAGGCTTTTTCTCACATTAATTGAATTTTAAGGAGAAATTGTGGTTTTATCAAATCAGACTTTTGGAAAGCTGTTCTGACCATGTTTTATTAATCAGCTAGGGGTTGGGGTTTTTTTTCCCTTTCGTGCTTTTGGAAAATTGTGGTTGCAGGGCACTTTTTTTTTTAACTGAAACCTCAAATATAATAGTGAAGAATTGTAATTATTAAAGACCCTCAGTCAAGTAGGAGGCCATTAGACCTGTCCTGATACAGTATTTAATTTCTGCTTGGAACTTTTAGCACTAGTATCATAAATGGGGATATATAATGGGCTGTATGCACATCCTGCTGTGAATTGCTGTGTTATGTAGGCCTAAGAGACTTGGCTGTTTCTGGAAGGGGGAATTATGCCTTGGTAAGGAAGCTCAGATGACGGAGTGCTAGCCCACTCCAAGCTAAGCTATTATACTGATACTTTTTTTCCAGTTCAGAGCTTGTTGCCCTCTTTTGATCTGATTTGTTTTTATATTTCATCTTCCATGTAGTGTTTTTCTTTCGAATTACAGATCTATCCATTTAACCTCCATGCCTGTTGATGTTCAGCATGAACTTCCCTGGTGCAGCTTGAGACCGTCCTCTTTTCCTGTCACTGGTTGCCTGGGACAAGAGACCAATTCCCCACCCTGCTACAGGCTCCTTCCAGGAAGTTGTTGAGAGCAATAACCCTCCTCTTTTCCAGGCACAGCTCCCTCAGCTGCTTCTCATAGGACATACCCTATAGACCCTTGATCAGTCAGTCTTTGTTACAGCTTATCATATTTTTATCACTTTCAAGTGTTATCTGCAGTTATTTTATGCATTTTTTTTCTTTAGGTTATTAATATGGATATTAAATTTATTGACCACAACATGGACAGCTGCAGGATTTCACTAGAAACACACCTTCTGGCCAAAGGCTACTGTGCTGCTCCTCTGCACTGTCCAGTGTGAGCCTTTGGTGAATTATGAACTGGTGAGTTTTAGTGGGACTCTGTAAAGCACAGGGAGCTGTAAAGCACCTTGTGAAATTATGGATCTAGATCAGAACTTTTGTAGGACAGAAAGACAGAGATCACATTGCTATTTTAATATTTTTTTTACATTTCATGTCCATAATCTTGCAGTGTAATTATTATAATGGCGACACCTATATTCTCCCTGCCATAGAAATTCCCTTTCCTGCTTGAGTATGTTTGAAGACACTGGTCTCTAGGGTCATCATTCTCCCTTACTTGTACCTAGTACTTCTGGCTGAATAACACTTGGCAGAGCTGAATTTGACCTTAGCTTACTAACGGCTGACTACTGTCAATTCCAAGTTATGGCACATAATTAAACTGGGGATCTTATTGCTGCAAGGAATCAACACACCTCAAGACATCAGCAGGATCCTAGAAAGAAAGAGAAGCTCATGTTTATGCAAGCAGATGACTAAAAACATCCATAATTACACGAAGAAGGTACTGTCCTGTCATAAACATGACCTGTCTCTTTTTCTGTATTGCCATCACTTCTCTTTTATCCCTTTCTGCTTTACTTTTGTAGTTTTCCTCCTTCCTCTAGCATGACATAGTGCTTCAGTCAGCTCAGGCTTTAATTGGTTCGACAGCTATATAATGTCAAAAAATATTGTGGCTGATTCTCATTGTAATATGAAAAACTAAATCAGTTCCTGTGATAAATATTTAAAACTAATTCAGAGGCAGAAGTTTTAGGAAAGTTGTCAGACTGCATGTTTGGTTAGCAGCAGGGGGTGAATGATTTAAATAAGACAGTTATAGCCATTCCTCTCTTCTTATGGGATTTACGCCTGCATAACTGGGGAATGTGTTGAGCCCTGTGCCTTGCTGTCTGCTCCTTCTAGTAGCCCTTCACTTTTATAGTGGCTAAACCTTATTTAAATATTCGCCCTGTCAAATTGGGAAGAAATACAAAGGAGAACTTTGAGACAAAAATATGATGTAATGATGCTAAAATAAACATGGTACAGGAAAGGCAGGAAAGTCAAGCTCAGTGAAAGCTGTAGAATGAGCTCAGTTTTTGGATAGAAGGTTTTTTCCAATGGAAAATGCTGATTCATCCATCTCTTTGCAAAAAGGTGTTAATTTCAAATAAACCTTATTTAGAAGGAGTGATTGAAAACCACTTCCATAATATTAAAATCTACCTTTGAAGGTTTGAAATTGCTGCAATTTTGTCTTTGATATTACTCAGGCTGTTTTGAAATTTTGATTAGCTGGGAATTTCAGTTTCTGTTTAGCTTCTCCTTTTGTTGAGAATGGATTTATTAATTAACACTGCTTGATTTCTTAATTTTTTTCTTTTCTAAGTGCTGGCATTTTCTCACAAAGGAAAAATACAGTTGGGTAATGCAAATCAGTTATAAGAAGAGGGTAGCTGAGCAAAGGTAACCTTAATGGAATCATCTATGAAGAGAATAGAGAAAATCCTGTACAGTGGTACCTACAGCAGTACCTGATGCTGAACCAGGGGTTTCAGTGGCAGGATTTCCTAGGCATGCAGTACTGGACGTACGTAAACAGTCTGTTGGGGGGTATTTTAGTGAGACCTCAGTTCTGCATGGTGGCCAGCAAAGTCTGTCGCTGGGTTTCAGCAGGAAGACCCCAAGCTTCCCTTTACCTGTGACTTTCTTGATTCCAAGTTTCTGTTTGAAAACCAAGAGCGACGGATTGTCCCAACAGGCCGCAGCCCATTTTGACAGCGTAGGATGGCAAACTCACTTTCTTGCTTGGTATCTGGACTCTTCAAAGATGGAAAGAAGCTGGCAGGGCACGTCTGCCTCTGTTATTGACATTTGTATATTTTAAACTCTTGGTCTTGTGGAGCTCACTTTATTTCTGGCCACTCAGGGATGGCCATTACAGAGCTCTGCTGAAAACACTATGCTTCCTTACTGCCAGGACAAAATGGTTAGGGAAAAGATGGACCTTGAAGGCCAGAATAAGAAAGCAGGATGAAAAGCAGTATGTTTTTGTGGGCTGACTTCTAGTCAGCTGAAAAGCAGCTACTTTTCATTTAAAATAAGGATAAGGAGGACCCAGATGAGTGGCAGGGGTAACACTGTGTGGGATTTTGCTTGGGGAAACTGAGCCAGAGAGAAACAGTAATTGGCAGCCAAACATAATTATTGAAGTCTTTTTAAATGGCCCTAAAGGAAGGAAAAAACAAAAAAAAAGATTCGTGTGCTAAGTACTTGCTCTATGAGGATTGGTGCTTGGCAAAGTAACCATCTCTCAAGTCTTTGTACAAAATAAGTAGGACTTTGAATTTATTATTTTTGTTAAAGAAACATTATTGCATCAGTGAGAAAACACACTGTTATAATTTCTCCTATTTTGGCTAACTGCCTGGGTTAAGCAAGGACTGAGAATTCATACGCTGCTGTTATTTCTTCCGTGGCATATACAGCCTACAGAGTGTCCAGGTGACATTATTCAAGAGAGATTTGTATCTTGGCTCCTCAGGCATAAGAATGTAGGCACAATGTTTTGCAGCTGTGATTCCTATCTTCTAAGTCAGGAAGTTTTGGCTGTAGTAACCCTCTGTAACCACTGTCCTGGAAGAAGCAGCACATATTGGAGGAGTTAGACGGAGAAATGGGGACAGCTTAGCTTGTGGTGAGGGCTGTGATGCTGCACCTCTGCCAGTAATGGTTTGCTGTCATGTGTTGAGCTGTGAACTGTGGCAGATCAGCTGTTGCTTCACAAACAGCAGAGCTGTCCTGGCAAGAAGGGTGAAAATCTCTGGTGTGGGTGTGGGAGGGAAGCCTGGGGAACTACTACAGAAGTTGCAGGGTAAGCCCTTTCCCTGCATGAATCAGAGTGCTTGCTAAGAGACATGGGTTTAGCAGCCACCTGGAGACACAAACACGTACCTTTATTGGGGTAATGGGGAGCAGCATGGAGACTGCAGGGAAATGACCAGCCTCTGTGCCAGCAGCTGCTGCTGACCTGTCCACAAATTAGCATTAAAAATAAGCACGAAAAATGCACAGAGGCCCATGTTCCTGAGATCTGTGTCTGGGAGGGAAAATGTATTTTAGAAATAAAAGCAGAAAGGAAAGTCTGATAGCACAGTCTGCTGAGCCCAGCATTCCTGCTCCTCACAAGAACAATGTTCTATGATGATGCCTGTTTTATAAGATGAGGGGAATACACTAGTATGATTGTTATATCTGATTTGCTATCACTTAGCATATGAAGAGATTGCTAAAAATTGTGTGAGTAATAGGAATGAGTTGTGGTATTAGAAGAACCTGCTGAGCCACCTTTGTAACTACAGCGTTCTTACAAGAGAAAGGTGAAACTTAAATGCAGTGACCCACCTCCTCTGCAGTAACAAATGGCTTCAAAGCGGGTGAACAGATGTTTCCTGAGTTCCTGGAACAATCTTTTGCCTAACACAGGTTAAGCCAGGCCTTAACCACCATCAGAAACCATATCAAAGACATGTTCTCCTGCAGGTCATGTTTACAGCATGAAAATAGAATTTTTAAAGTATGTCAACTGGCATGTTTGGTTAGCTTTTGATAAAAGGTATAATGCAAAATTTTGTTACTTGCTGAACACAGACTAGTAAAAATGAAGCTGTTTTCCCATTGTAGCCATGGCCTAAAGCTGCATAGAGATTACTAGTATTTTAATAGTGATAGAAGATAGGGTTAAGGAGACTGCTTTTCAGACTTGGTTTGGTTTTGTGATGTAGATGGGACGTGCCTGGCTTAGTTTGGCTTGCTAGTAACCTGGTGCGAGACAGCATGAGTACCTTCCAGTCAGCCAAAATGAAGGCCAAGAAGATGGCATGCAGAAGTAATCAGGCCAGCACCGCACTGCTGGCTGAGCATTCAGGTTAGCGTTCATCTTGCCCCAGTCCTCTTTCACAAGCATGCATTTTAATGATGAGTTAAATGAGCTTGCTTGTTTAATTGTGCGATGCTTTTGGCTTTAGAAGTGAATCATCCTCAGTGAGCATCCATGGGTGTGAGGGGGAGTTCCTGGACATGCGGGTGCAGCTGTGGGCCCTGGGGACCCAGCACACTGGAGGTGTTTGTAGCTTGTGTCCCACTCACTGTGCGCCATGCCAGTGCTCCGGGGTCCTGCCCCAACCCTACCCTTTCCAACTGGATGGGCTGTCCTGGCTGGGAACAGATGCTGCTGCTTCAGTTTGTCTAATGAACTTTGCTTTGTTACTCCCCCTCTAAATGTAAACACTTTCATACCCGCTAAAATGAGGCGCAGTTAAAAGATGAAGGGAAGCAGGTTAGCAGGTTATCTGTTTAGCTCTGAGAAATCCCAAGCTCAGGTAACAATAAACAGCACTAAATTTGTTTTTTTGCGGGTAACTGGGAGAGTCTGAACCTGTTATCTGTAAAACACAGGATGAGGGGTGCATGTACACACATGACTGGAGGGCTGGGCAGTTAAAAAAAAAAAAAAGAATTGATGTCCCATCTGGCTTAAATAGTTACATAGTTTTAGTTGAGTAGGAGAAGAATATTTGAGTTCAGTTGACCCAAACACAAATGGTATGTTTCTCCAATTCCATGAGATGAGGGGCTCCTTCAGCTGAACTCCTTTTCCCTCCCACCTATGTTTTCTGCTAAAATAGTTCCTGGTGGTGTTGTTGCAAAACGAGCTCTCAATGTCCTTTCCTTTCCTGTCAGTTTCAGCTGCCTCCTAACTAACCCTGTTGCCTGGGTAGGCAGAAGTCAGAAGTTTTGGAAAACACATGTTTTTCTCTGTTTACCTGTCTTGCTTCCAAGACTGGTGATGGTAACTCCTGCTGTACACACACCTCCATCCCAATGCCATATTCTTATTTTTATTCCTGTTAGATTCTTAAGGAGGAGGATGTGACTGCAAGAATTATGAGCAAATTGGTTTTGTGCACTGTTTAAATGTGAAACATATTTTATCTGCACGTGTGATTAACAGCATAAGTCGTTGCAGATGTATACATTGGTAGCGTTTTGCCAGCTAAAGAACAAAATTAAATTTCCCCAGAGCTTTCCCTGTGACCTCTTTGCCTTCATCCTTCCCCCACCTTCCTTTTTTTCCTTGCTTTTAGGAGCGCTGGTGAAGAATTCAGCATAAACTCAGCCATTCTCTTCATTTGTGCTCCTCCTTCAAATGGGGTGTCTGTTGTGGTCGTGGTTAGGACTTGGAAGCTGCCTGATCTTAGCAACAGGCTACAACTTTCTGTTCTTCTCCTGTTACCTCAGCATATGCGGCCCTGACAGTGTTAAGCTCTGTTCAGGCATGTCAGTCTACTAAAGCCTGAGGTTAAACAAACATGGCTGGCTTTTAGTTTAATCTAAAGGTAAACACAGTTAATAGTTGGCTTTTTGATATATTTTAAAGAACGATATCCCTGATTTCAAGTTATAGTATAAATGTTTTGGCCCTGACTTTACTTTTGAATTGTTGATAGAAATGGGTGTTTTTGTTAGAGGAGCTACAATGGACAGCAGGTCGTACCTAAGCAACAGTTTTAGAGAGCTTCCTTCCTTCTCAGGAAATAAATATTCCCTGACCCTACAAATATCATGTTTTGGCAACAAAAGATGATTTCTTCAGGAGCTGCCTCAATCTTGCAGAATGAGATTGTACAGTGTGTTGTCTTCAGCAGTGGACCTGGGTGAAAACGCTTCCCATCCCTCCTTTCCTCCTACTGCTCCTGGTTTTCTTGCTGCCTTGTCTGTGCCAGTCAGTGGTGGTGGTGGTGATGATGGTGAGTGAATTGCACAGAAACACCCTGAATTAAATCATCTCCTGATATGCCGGAGGAGGAGAGGGTGAAGACCTGCAATGTAGAAGGGAAGTTGGCCCACCATTGCAGATGCTGGTCTGCAAAGCCATCTGCTCTGTCTGTGGCATGTGCCCCTTCTCTCTGTCACAAAAAATGAAGGCTTCCTTGTGTCCTAGGAGATTTACCAAGGTCTGAGTAGGCAGCAGGGATCGCTTCTGTCCTTCCTTCACCCTTTTTGCTGTTGGTTTTGTAGTGTTGTGCTGGTATTTTCTGGAGAGTCAATAAAAGCAGAATACGGTAACACTGGAGGGAAGTGCTGAAGGCTGCATTGGATGATCCCACACTGTTATCCCACCCTTGTCTTCATTTACCTCGAACAAAACTGAATCTAGTGTGGAGCTGAGCAGAAGAGAATAAGCAGAGGTTCTTGTAGGCAGAAGATTAAAGAATCTGGCTAAGGACAGTGAACTATCCGCAGTTGGCAAATACGTCCTTTCTGTTTACAAATATTATGCAAACTTTTTACTTTTTGTTTTAACCAACTTTTCATCTTTCTGGCTAACCCAGTGAATGGTTAGAGGGAGCATAACTGAGTCTGGAGAGTACTTGTACGTTATTTGAATATTTGGTATTTGTTTTACTTCTCTTGGCTGCTTGCAGTGTGGTGTAATTTTTTTTCATTTTTTGATACCTGCCTTGGGAATTCCCAAACCACAAGAAACTTTTACATTAACTCTGTAAATTCTTTTAATGCAAATAGTTGTACCAGTCTTTCAGCATATCTTCAATAATGGATATAGGTTTGCACAAGAACCTGCAGTGTTATCCATGTTTGTGAACATTATGGAAGATGGAACTGATTTGTTATGAATGTTTGCAGTAAGCTAATGAAAAGAAACTTTGAACACTGAATTTTTAGGGTTTTCTTGAAAAAATGCCTGTAAATACTTCTCTTCCTCAGCTGTACTATTTTCCCCAATATTCATGTAGCTGGGAAAAACAACACCTGCATTTTTTTATTTTTTTTTAATGAGAGCTTCATCACCTGTCATGGGATGTATTTTTGTGAGCTGAATATAAAGTATTCTTTAAACTTTCATTGTGGAGTTAGGGGAGCTCTGGACTACTGAGCTCAGATGTTTGAGGAAAGATGAAGAGTAAAAAGCAAGTTCCTGTCCCACACCATCAGTTACTAGAAATATAACCTCTCTGTGCTGGCAAAACAGGAGTACGTTCTGGAGAACATGCGACTGTTCCAAAGCAGAGAGCAGTGTGGTGCTGGTCTGGCAGCAAGGCCTCCTCACTTAGCTTCGTGATGGAGATGGATGGCCTGCACGAGCCCTTAGTGAGAGTCATGGGCTGGAAGCACCTTCCTGGTTACTGCTCCACCCTTCTGAATGGAGACAGTTCACCTGGGAAGTCTCCTGTCCTTATGGGGCACTGACTGAAATGAGAGCGCTCCCAGTTCCCACATGCAGCCCTATTTGTTGACAAAGCCCTCCTGTAGAGATGTCTGTTACAGCACCCCTTTTGTCTACATCAAGATAAGAAAATTCCGTGTAATTAGTGAAGGCTGTTTGCATGTTATATATGGTTGTCCTTTAAAATTTGTCTCATCATGTATGTGATACACACTGTCTATGCTTGAACTGTTTGTTTTTTCTACTAACTCTCATTTAAGTGAAAAAAATTCATTTTCTGGTTTGAGAGAGGGCTGTATGTGTTTTGGTTGGGTTTTTTTTGTTTTTAATTTTGTGCCTTGGTATTTTAGAAATTCTTGAGTAGTCTTTGAAGGTAGTTTCATGTTGGAGCAAGTGTAATCCCTTTTTGCAAGAGAGGAGACAGCTTTGACTCTTTTTCTTTCAATATTTTTTTTTTCAGAAACATGGAGTTTTCAGAAAGTATATGCATATTTATCAGTCAGCTGCTTTTTAGCTTTTCCTTTGTGTCTTACTGCTCAAGTCTTAGCAGAAAGGATGTTGTGTTGTCTGCTGTGTCTGTGGTTTTGCCCTGTGTTTGTAGAGAGTGTATGTATTTACTAGTTTGGTGAAATATATGCCTGTCCATTATTATGTTATACAAATGGGCTTTATCTGTTCAGCTCATGTTGCTTGATTTGTCCCGAGGAAATAATTTAATTCTGGCAGTATCTCCTGGTTTTGGTTCTGACAGGCCTTATCAGATAGCATAGACTTTGAAATTTGCATGTCTCTTCCTTTTTGTCTATTACTTCTACTAGCACAGATAGAAGAAACATTGAACTTATGCATGGCCTGGTACATTTGCAAGTCTTGTAATACACCCTAAAAGTTTTGTGGTTGCTATCAATAACTCTTACAATATATTCTATTGTGGTTTATGGTCAATTTTTTACTCAAATGGTTTCAGTTCCTTATCTACTCAAGGCAGATGAACAGATCTGCCGTTAGATGAATTGAAATGGGAATATAGAAATACATATTGCTGTTGTCAGGATGATGCTTTTGGTCTTTCTAGACCAAGCTCAGGATATACCTGCACAGCTGCCCCTCACACATGGTCTGCATCCATGTATGCAGGAACTACAGCAGCATTTCACAACAAGACTTGTCCAAGGCTAAGAAGATACGTCCTGTATTATTACAAAAGGACCTATTCAAAATTTGTCTGCTGTGGGTTATATCGTTTGCTCTTCTGCATCTTTGATACTCCTATATGGGTTGCTACATAAGTGACTATGCTATGAGACTGTCAAAGCAGAAATTTTGAATTTATAGCATCGATATTTCTCAGTCACAGAATTAAAGTGATTTCTCCAACAGACCATCTCACTTTGATGTTTGGAGAACTACTAGGATAGCTTGGACCACTGAATGTAGGGTAATATCTAGAAACTTAGAGAATACTGCCTGCAGGAAAGGTGACTGCTGGTGACAAAAGGCAGTTCATGCAGGGCAGGTAATAAATGCTGGACAGCTTTGAGTGTTTTCCTATCTCTTCATGCTTAAATGTTGAACTTAGTGTCAGAAATAAGTGGCCTTCTTTGAATATTGGAAACCAAAAACTTAAGTGTCTTTACAATGCACACAAGCAAAGAACCCAAATGCCAGCAATACAAAACCGTAAGGCTGTGACATTGCTCTAAGTACATTAAAAAAGACAGAAAGGGTCATGTTCTGTTAAACCACTGATGAGCAATATCTGCTATAGATTCTAGAAGAACCAGGGAGGGGCAGCTTGAAGAAGCCCTTATAAAGTTCCAGGTGCACTCTGGCAACATATTCAAACTACAGGAAATGCAGGAAGTATCACATGGAAAAGGTTTTCATCAACCATTGCATGGAAGTGCTTTGTTAATACCATTAACAAAGTGCAAAATGGATGACTTGTGTGAAATCGAATCTTAAAAGTCAAACTGTACTTTAATGATGAGGACAGAAATAAGGAAATTCTGAACAGGGAATAAGGAAAATCTGCTCAGAAAGTTACAAATAAGCCTGAAAAATACGTCAGCTATGCTCTAAGACAGTGAAGTACCTCACATCAAACAGAGTATAAACAGAGAGAAGAAAAAGTGTAAAAATAAACTAAGTTTTCCTGCTCTCTTCTATGCCTTTGTTACTACATAAAAGATCAACAAATAAAAAGGAAGTTCTGGGGAGAAGAAAATCCTGCTGCAGTGAAAAATGCTCAAGTACAATAACATCTGCATAAATTGTAGCAGATGATATCATTATTGAAAAGTTTGTAAGTCTATGTAGACACACAAAAAATGCTTGTACAAGATAGGGCTCCGGCTCTAGAATATGAGTGTGAACCTCGATGTAACACCAGCACAGGGCAGCTCTGTGCAGATAGGAAACTGTATGCCATGTAGTGGTAGTGGGTGTCTTATCAGTAAAGTCATTTTACTGTTAAAGGGAACAATGTGAAAATATAATCAAGTACTGCAAATATTAGTCTTCATAATGAGTGATCCTCATTCCATTATGCCAATATAAAGCAGAGGGAAGATGCCAAGGAGAGCTTTGCAAGACGAAGGTACAGTTACTACTGACGTTGCTAGTCACCAGTACTAATAAATTCCTAACACTTGTGACATGCAGGATGGAACAGACAAGTGATTCATATAATAGAGACACAAGGAACTCTAGAAATTGAGTCTGAGGAAATGTATATTGTGGTACCCCTACATCAAAATTGCTGAAAGATTATCAAAATGTTTTTGAAGGTCTGAGATTTCTTCCAGGCACACTGCACCTGGAAAAAGATTAAAGAATTCAGCTGCTAAAGCACTTGCCCTACAGAGTAATTGCTGTACAAGGAGGAAAAAATGTGAGATATAGAGAAATTAGGGGAGAGAGGGAGCAAGGAAGGTAGCATTGCCAACTGTAAAGTCTACACAGGCAATCAAAATCTGGTCATCATGGAAAGACAGCTAAGTTGTGATTTTGAAAAGATGAGCACCTTGGAGCTCAGTACAAAATGTGTGTGACTGAGGAACCAGGAGCAAAAATGAAAAGCAGCCATCTTTGGCACTGAATATTGAGGGTACTGGCAAGTGGATGTGGAAAGCACCTATCTTACCAGGAATGTCAATTTTGGGTATATAGGGATGTTGAACCATTTGTGTCCTGTGGCTCTTAAATCTTCAGATGTTTCTATTTTGACAGATGTCCCTGCTCTCTGTGGTGCTCCATTCATCTGTATGGAGATGGTCTGTTGTAGCATAAACATATGCAAACACCTGAGGAAATCTTGACATTAGGCCTTGTGAACTTTAACGACAGAAATGTCTCCTCTGAAATGGGCAACTCTGCACTTTCTATAAAGAATGGCTGAACAAGTCTTTATTAGGAAACAGGTACAGGGAAGTACCTGTTTCCTGCCTCAGCCTGGCCCTTCCCTTGTAAGTGGAAATGTGCATGTGAAACAACCCTGCGTGCCTGTCTGAAACCTCATTTTTCTAATGTCAGTGTGATCTTGCAAGTGCCACTGTCAGAACACCTACCCTGCTGAGTCTAGCTGCAGATCGGGTTATCTGCCCAACTATAGAAAAAGAATGAAGACATTTTTGAGGAAAAAAAATTGCTATTGGCCACAAGAAAACATCTCACTAAAATTTCTGACAGTAACTCCACAAATCTTTTAGTGAGCAGTGTTTCAAATTAAGTATACAGTACTATAAAGACTGATAAGTGTATGATTACCAACCTTGTGTAAAAAGAGCTTGTGTCAAGTAATTGTGCAACTGAGTAAGATCGTGAGATCCCTGGCCTGATAGAGAATAAGCTAAGCCAGATATGGGCCAGTGTGTGGGCAGTGACTGGAAGAAATTGTGGAACAAGCCAGTCAATGCAGACAGACGTGGAAGAAAGGCCTGGATGTAGGGGAGGAGTTGCACTTATCTCCCAGAGTTATCAAAATGAACAAAAAAATCCATGATAATATCATCTGAAAGCAGCAGTTTTGTTGAGTGCAGAAAATATTTAAGAAAGATATAGTGAAGCAATGAATTAAAATGCTGGTGATATCATATTCTTGTCATAATAACCCAGTTAGCCAATACCTGGTAAGCAGTTGTAAATCGTGATGCAATGAAGCCAAGGGAAAAAAGATAAAGAACTGCACAACATTTCTGAAAGACCTTGGAGACCTTTTCACCTGAAACCATGTGTATTGCTTCACTGTAGTAAATTACTGTTTGGAATTTGAGGAATTGGTTGTATTGTTAGATGTTGTTATTGTGTCTGTCACAGACCGATCATAGAATCATAAAATGGCTTCAGCTGGAAGGAACCTTAAAGGTGTACCTAGTTTTACGTCCATCCCCTGCCATAGGCAGAGTCACCTTTCACTGGACCAGGTTGCTCAAAGCCCCCTGTAACCTGGACTTGAATGCCTCCAGAGATGGGGCAGCCACTTCTCTGGACAACCTGTTCCACTGCCTCACAACCTTCATAGTAAAGAATTTTTTCCCAGTATCTAATCTAAACCTAGTCTTTTAGTTTGAATCTCTTCCCCTTTGCCCTATCACTACATGTTCTTCTAAAAAGTCTCTTTCCATCTTTCTTGTAGGCGCCCTTCAGGTACTGGAAGGCTGTAATTAGGTCCCCCCAAGACTGTCTCTTCCAGACTGAACAAACTCAGTTCTCTCAGCCTTCTTCATAGATCAGTGATGCTTTCAGGTTATGTGGTGCTACAGACTTGGCATTTTTCATTGGTGGACTCCACTGTGCTGGTGTTGAGTTTCAGCAATTTACTTAGCAGCAAGAAAAGGTTGTAAAGCATTGTTTTCATTCTACAGTTGTTCAAGTGGGACTAAATCTGTATTGCTGGACTGCTAAAGTTCTCTTAGACAAAGCTGCAGCAAGGGAAGGAAATAGATGTCAATCTTTTCTTGCCCAAAGAAAGCACTTGGAGAAAGTGCAAGAACTTCCTGCTGGAAGTTTACTTGGACTTTGGTGCCTATTGCTCCAGCCTGCAAGTGTCTGAGAAATAATTGTGTCTCTGTAGAGTCTGTTTAGACAAATATTTCCAGGATTTGTAGGGGTGGTTCCCTATGAAAACCATTATTTATTTGGCCTTTGACTCCTAAAGGATTAGCTTTTAAGGGCCAACCTAGTTTTTCATCTATCAAGATGCAATATGTACTGGTTTCCAGATGAAACATAGGGCAGAAACCGTAGTTTTGCTAATTTTTCTTACAAGACAGGGGATAAAGGAAACTTGAAAATTGTGATGTGGACCCACTGTCAAAAGAGGGGCAGGCCTTTCTTCCAAGAGTTCTGGGCTTCACAGAGGTATACCTTTAGTGGGCAACCAAAAATCATGGAAGGTTTTTTTTTCCCTCTGTCTTTCAAAATACAATGTGTAGATTTCTGCTTATACATGTTCGTAGTCCTTTTGAATTTGGAGATAGCCTGCATATGTAGCCATTCCCATGAACAAATACTGAGTTGAGATCTTGTTTTGAACTGCTTTGCTCCCCTAAACAAGGAGAGTTTTCATCCACTTGCTCATTAATAGCATACATTGCTCATGTAATGGCCAGTCCTTCCAAATGTTGTTCCTGGTGACATAGTCTAGTCTAGTTGAGGTTCTAGGGTAAGGGTTGGACTAGATGATCTTGGAGGTCTCTTCCAACCTAGTGATTCTGTGTGATTCTGTGAAATAGGCAGCCCACAAAGCTGAGTTCACCCCAGTTATTTGTTACTGTCCTCATGAAGCTGTTTTGGCCTTTACTTTTCATCTTTTTTGTGTTTGGCTATTTTGTTGTTGGTGGGGTTTTTTGGTTGTTGTTTTGGGATTTTCATTTGTTTGTTTAATTTTTTTCTTCCCTGCAGTGGATAGGGAGCTGCTTATCTGGTGTCTGCAATTTATTAAAGGCTATGTGCTGAAAAGTTGCTGTAAAACTATGTGAGTGTGGAAGGAGGGCACACTCGCCCCAGTGACAAGCCACAGATGAGCTGCAGTAGTAGCTGGAGTTTAAGACAAGAAGGCAGCAAGTCCAGACAACTTTCTTGCACTCTTTCCCTCTGAGGCCTGAATAAGTTACTTCCCTGCCTTGGTTTCTCTGTAAAAACTTGAGAACAACACGATGATGATAGTTTGCTTTCCCCATAAGGGTTTGAGTGATTTTAAAGGTTTTGAAGATGAAAATGATAGCATAGATTTAGTCTGGGATCAAACACTTATTAATGAGAATATTATTCTATAAGTTCAGCTCAATATCCAATATAAAAAGTGCATTTACAGTGGTGCAGTTAGTTAATATCCTTGGCTTTTTTCTCAGCTCATAAGTTTGCAGTGAATGCAAAGATGGAAAAGAGAATAAGGCATTATTGTAGAACAGGGCAGAATGCCTGTTATGAACAAATGAAACAAGTAATTTTGCTACTGTAAAACCATCTTCAGACAGCTGAAAGGATTTTCAGGTAGTAGAGCTGGAACAGGAGGAAAGGAACAGATCTTGGTAGATTTGCTGCTATAATAATAATAATCCGTTTTCCCTTCCAGGCAAAGCCACAGGGCTAGACCTTGCTTGTTGTGGTGTTTAGTCACCTTTGCACTTTATCTTACCTGCAAATCTCAGGCTGAGAATCAAATTGCAGCCCTCCTCAGCAGGTTAAGTCACTGTGATCCACCTTCTATTGTTAAAGAGTCATTGCTAAACCAAATGCAGGAGGAAAATTGCCTGTCCTGGGGTGAAAAGCAGAGAGGCAATGCTGTCCTTCCGTCTAGGGGAACCTGGAGGCAGTGGGGCAGGAAAACTCTGATTTTATTTTTTATCTTTGGGAACCAAACCTGGGCTGTTTTTTTTTGGGGGGTGGTGGTTTGTTTTTGTTGTTTTTTTTTTTTTCTCTCTGCTTTCACAGCAGTATTTCTTTGCATGTCTGATGTATGGTCTTAAACCATTATGAATTCTGTGCTTTCCTTTGAGTTAATATTTAATTTCTTCTTAAACATTAACTTTGGCTAGAGTTGCTTTTGTAAAAAAGGGCTGCTGTGCTAATAACACTAATAGTTTCCTTTGAAAAGCATGGGAACAATGTGGAGTGCTGTACATGTTCTGAAAAGTAAACTGTTTTTAATGGCCTCTGTTACTCTTTCACAACAGAAATATTTTTTCTTTGCTGCTTCTTTTGATGTTTACAAACTGTTTCTGCCCAAACTGCAATCCGTGAATATGCTGTGGTGAACCCACCTTTTTGTGCCTAGACCTTGATTGTGAAGCAAAGGAGTAAGATGGAGATCGATGTCCTCTTACTCTTAACCAGTTCATGTGGTATTAAGTCAAATATAAATATATATGTAGCTATAGCTACCAAATGAATGGCACTTGGCACAAACGTTTCTTAACCACGGATATCAGGAAGAGTTTTTTATAAGCTGTCACACAGTGAAGACTGCACTATCCAATTAATATTAGCCATTTCTGCAGAGGTGCATGCACAGCTATGGTACCCTTGAGGTGGCAGCCTAGGTCCTCTATCTGAGTTTTAAACCACTCGGCTACCATAATTGCCTTGCACCACCTTGGACACCAGTGATTTGGGCCGTGATGGTAGAGCTGTGAGAGGTAGTAGAACCAGCGTTTGGTGCTGTCATCCCCCAGACTCTCAGGTTCTCATGTCCCCTATGTGCTGCTGCCGCTAGCACACTTGGCGGATCTGGTGAGGCAGCAGCATGGGATCAGAGAAGACACTGGAGACTGAAGGAGTACTGCTAGGGTGGGAAAAGAGAAAGATGTATAGTGGTGTGACAAAAATTTTGATGCAACTGGTCTTGCTTTTGTAAAGTAAAGGGTGTGTATACTGCAGTCACGTGTCCTTGCTGGATGCTGACAAGGAATGCTGGGGCTACACCAAGGCCTCCCCTGGGAAGTTCATAAACCCATATATTCTGGGTTATTTCTCCTTTAGAAAGTGACTGAGAAGCCTCGGTAGTTCTGCAGTCCCAGAGACCTCCTGGCTGCCCACAAATGTCCCTCCCTGCACCAACAACATAGAGAGTGCTTTCCTGTGAGGAAGAAGCAACCACTGCCTGGGTTGATGATCTGACAGAAGAGAGCTGGTCCTCTCCTGGAGGAGGTACTGAGGAGGTAGAGGCAAGGCAGGAAGGGGAGTATTCCAGGTGGCGAGTAGCACACGTGGACACACATGGCTGGTCTGGCTCTTCTCTTGTGGATGCTGTTCTGAGTATTGTTAGCACAGGCTTTCAGGCCTTCACTGATGAAATTAATTTCTTCTAGATACCTTTTCTGCAGGGCAGGAATTGTCCTAATTATTTTGTGGTTCCGGCAAAATCAATTTTTGTTGTTATTCCCCCAACATTTGCATAGTAAGCCATGCTGACCAGTCAGCAGCTCTGCAGAAAGCATCCCAGAAATGTTGCCTCTCCAGTTTTGCCAGCCTGGGTGACTAGTCATTTTAGCTCCTTGAATGTGCTGGCCCCACTGAACTCCACTGTGCTCTTCTTCTTCATCCTTCAACAGTCCTAGGAACAGAAGAGATGTTGGAGACAAGGCCCTGTTTGGGAGTTTGGTACATACTGCTTTGCAGGATAATTGTGAACAGAAAGCTTAGTCATTATGTATTCCAGAAAAGGTTGAAGTCTCCTTCTCCAAAAATGCCCCAAAGCTCAGACACTGCTTTCCTCTTTCCTCCTCCTTCTACCTTGTGAAAACTATACTGGACCAACAAGATTCTTTACTCCTCACCATTTCCTTCCAGGAAAACAGAGACATGCAGAACTGGGAAGGACCTCTTGGGTTAATGACTCTAGGCACTCTCTCTCAGCAGGCAAGGTTGCATTTGAGTGATCCCTTTCTTAAATTCGTAAGGTTTCTTCCAAAAGTAAAGAATTTTGGGTTTGGTTTTTTTTTTTTGGAGGCAAAACCCTGCAAGGAAACAAGGTGCCTTAGTGCCTAGTACCTTTCTTATAATTCTTAAGACTGCCAGCCACCACCTCCCCCAACAGCTGGTTGACATCTAAAGTCAGCATTATTCTGCAGTTTCCCCTGCTTAACAGAGGTAACACTGATATTCTCAACTTAGAGGAGATGTTCCACTGCATACCCAGCTGAACCTGGTAACCCCTTGCTTCCTATGCCTGCCGCCTGGCCGAGCTGGCTCTCTGCCTGACCTCATTTGTGTGTCATTCCCTCCACCACTCTCCGCCCCAACAGGCTTCCCCTTGGCGCAGACCAACCTGGCGTACATTATAACAATAGGTAGGAAGGCGTGGAAATGTTCTTGATGAGGAGATGGGCATAAGAACGCTTCACAAGAAAGAGTAGTACTCACAGGACACCAAGGTAGGTAGAAGGTTACCCTTACCTATTAGGGCCTATTTAGTATGTGCACAGCTAAAATGAGATTAAAAATAGGAGAGAAATAGGAAATAAGGACACATAGACCATAAACTCAGCCTTGGGGAAGAGAGGGCAGGCTGTTGTTTATCTGGAAAGGACAAGAAGCACCACAGAAAGCCAAAGGGCAGCACAGTAAAATTGGTAGCCAAGGAGAAGGATTATGATGGTTAAACATATGTGTTCTTTCACTGACAGATACATCGCTGCCATACAGTGAGCCATGTTTGTGTTAGACAGCAGGTATGAGATGACTGTGCGCTGTGCAATGCCAAAGTATAAACTCCTCTCTTTCTTTGTATAAAAGCTCCAAGGATATCCCAAACACAAGACCCTCCATTTCAGATTTCTCTGTTTAGTCTGTGTGCTATAATTTAATCTAATATGACAAAATATTTGTAAGCACACGTTTGGTTTGTCATGTATGTGTTTTACTACTGATCCAAAGCAGAATTAGCATCCTGTTCCTGACGCTCTCTCCTTAAAAGAAAAAAGCTCTCCTCTCCAGTGCTGACCTGATCTTTTGCTAATCTACTGCGATCAAGTTTTACGACCCAGGGTCACGCTAATCCCCAGTGGTCATGTAGTTACTATAGTTTCGCTAATAGAACAAAGTTTGCACGCTGCAAAGTGATGCAGGGTCTGTTTCTGCTGGGGCTAATTCTGAATGTCTGCACGGGCCCCGCTCCGACCTCTCGGTCTCCTTTGTAAATAGATTCGGCGACTCTTTGAACTAAGAAACGCCTCCTTTCCGGTCATTCAATCCTTTCTTCTTTGCTCACATGCATCTTGGGGAGGCTTAGTGTGGTTCTGGACTTAACATGACTTTGGAGATTGAAGTTGCATGCTGCGTGAGGGGTGGGGGAGTTTGCTCAGATTTTGTCTCTTGCTTCATAAAAATTTATGTTCCTATTGACTTGGAGATAAGTAATCTTCCTAGGACAAAGGTTTTAGTAAAACTACGGAATCGTGTGACTGGCAAACTTTGTGGATTATGGGTGCAGATATTGGTTGCTTAGTATTGTTTTAAAAACTCAGCTTTTAGTTTTCTTTCTTTCCTGTAAACCTTAACATGCCTCAGGTTCACCATGTGTCAGATTGGAATAATGTAAATTTTTGCTTACTTTATAAATCACCAATGACTCTTTGAAAACAGGATCATACCATATTAATTAGTTTGGGGCAAGGCAATATAAAGCCTCGGGGATTCCTATCTGCTGGGCTTATCTTCAGGTATGCTGCGAGTCTGTTTTATATTTGTGAAAAGGAAAACTATCAAAAAGTGTGATATTGCTTACATAAATGCTGTCATGACTGTGCTGGTGACAGACTGTAATTTATTAGAAATCTATAAAAATCCTAGAGTTCATTATGTTGTGTTGATTTCTCAATCCATTGCTTTAAATTAGGTTTAAATTTAAATTCATTAGTTCAGATTGCACTGAGAAAATAAGTTTTTTCAATTGGTGTACAATTTCCTTGTGTGCCTCTTACCCTCAAGAGGAAGAGCTGAAGGGCTTGGTGTGGAGCAAGGCAGAAGTGATACAATGCATGACTACTTAATATGAAGGTCCTGCTTGGTGTTGGCCAGGATTTTGGCATGTGCGTGTTCCCACCCTCCACCTCTGCCCTAGGACCTTCGGTGGGGAAAGCTGGGCAATGCTTCCTTCTGTTTTGTTTGCCCTGCAACTGGAGAATGTCAGTCTTCAGAAATGCCAGCTCATGTCAAGCAGCTTTCAGCAGCTCTGAATTTGCTAATGGCATTAATTTACTTAAAATGTATTTCCTCTTTCAGAGTCTCTGCCTTTTGTCAATGGGATGGGACCAAACTTTTTTGAGTTTGAAATGTAGAAGCTTTTCTGCTCACTTGCCAGATGAGCTCTACACTGGATGTAGCAAATGCAGTTTGATATCTCCAGCAGACTGTCTCCTCTCTGTTGTGTATCTCATCCTGTAAACTCTTCTCAACCTGGAGGCAAAAGCTGAAATGTTACAAAGCAGGCAGCTGCTTCTTCCTAAACACCTGTGAGTCAATTCCCAGTGGGCATAGAGATGAAGATAACCTAGAAGGCTTGCAGGGGCAGGCTCCATTCATCACCTTACAGTTCCTTTCTAATCTGTTGTCATCCTCCACCCCCTTCCCCCCCCCGACGCTTTTTTCCTCAGTCTTAGAAAACAATTCAAACTTCTTGTCAGCCAGGAGGACTGTGCTGACCCTGGTTATAGGAAGAAGTTGGTATCAGGAACATCTGATCTGAATCTTAAACTGGCATCCATTTAAGGTGTCTGTGAGCTTTGATTTCAGTGAATAATGACAGCTCTTCTTATTTCCATTACTATGAAAGCATCTACTGATGCTGCACATTGGACACCTGACAGTTTACAAACTAGTGTTGTTGTATGTTGTCTCCTTGGTGATGCAGTTACGTTTCAGTAATAATGTCACAACGCTAACCATGACACAGAGATAAATTGCAAAGTTATTTTTAATATCTTGGGAAAAGTTCCATAATTACTAGATGCAGCATAAGATGCTGTTTGTCTAATGGAAGAAAGCAGCTTATACAAAAAAGATTCTGTTCCCTCTTCTCCCCATCCATTTTTTTTCTTTAATTTTCCTTTCCAAATACAGTAACTTCCATATTCCAGGTAAATGATGGTGATGTATAAGTTGATTGAGAAGAAACTGTTGCAAACTGTACTGTTACATGCCTAACATCAGTTCATGTAAAGTTTTAGAGGCAAAAGCCTATTTGCTGTGTATTAATATAATAATCCCTGGTCTTTTGTTTTAGTGTCATGTCTCTTGGGAGAGTGAAAAGAATATAGGCAAAAGAATTAAAAAGTCTGGATTGCTTAGCCTTGAAGTGGGGCCAGACTTATGTAGGATGCTGCAGCATATCATATCTTCAGGCTGCGTGTGAGGTAAGCTACTTTTTGCTTCCTTTCTTGGGGCTTCAAGGTTTCTGGTTTATAGCTGTATTCTACTCACAGAAAATTCTCTCACATTGCTCATATTTCTTATGTTTCTTTTTCCTGTGTCCTCACATTGTCAAACTCATCCATATAATTAAACAAACTAAAAAAAAATATCCCTTTTTTGTGTGTGTTTATTTGAGGTCATGGAGGTGCACTCTTGATCATTTTTTCAGTTATTTACCATAACCACAAGGCTAGAGCTGTATATGTTTAGAAACAATTCATCCCCACCCACTCCCCAAACAAAAGTAAAGTAACTCACCTCATCATCTGAATGAAAAGTTTCAAGACACGCCTGGAATAACATGAGAATTGCTAAAACTGGGTAACTAGAAAGAGATTTGTACTCAAGTTCATGGCAAAACACCTGCTGTTTGGTGTGAAGGCCCTGACAAGCCCTGATACCAATGGCTTGTAAGTCCTGCAAGGTGCTTTAAAAATGTTCTTACATGAAGTGGAAACAGAAATAGTTTTCAGTTTTAGTTGTTGGATTTTGTTTTTTTTTAATCTTGTATTAAGCTATTGCTCTCTCTGAATAGCTACTCTTCACAAAAAGTGAACTAAAAGCTTTTTGTTTAAATGTTTTCACCTAACTCTTTGTTAAACAATTATTTGGCATTTAGTTCTTCTCATAGTTTGGTAGAAGTGGCACTCAGAAAACCTGGTATGGTTTTTTATTTTCATCTCTTAAGTAAGAATTTCTGTGCAAAAAACCCACTCTCAAGAATGAGTAAAATAACAAAATGTGGACATAACTCCTTTTTAAGTCTTCTGCTTTAGTCATAAACTCAAAATATGTTGTGTGTTTGGGGAATGTGTACAATAACTCAGTTACTCAAATGAGTATCTTAAATGACATTGGATTTGAGCTCTCATTTCTCTAAAGTTTTGGTATTTTTTTGTTGTTCTAAAGCTCAATTTTATTTCCTTCAATACCAATGTCTTTGGAATATATTGCAATTTGGTCCCTAATACTTTACAAAATAAGTCACGGTTTTAGCTCCTAACATATTCAAACATGCCATTTCATAACTAAATGAACTAAGTTACCACAGAGTTGCATTAAAAGTTAACATCATCAATAATTTGTGCTGAAGTAAACTATAAAGGTTTGCTATTTATTTAGATCTATTCAGTTTATATTATTTTTTAAGAAGGAAACATAACAGGATTATACCAAAGCTAAATCATACGTGTCCTCACAGGGAGTGGGTGGGGGAAGGGAGAGAGGGGGAAGGCATGTTCTTATTTTTTTAAGGATTGAAGATATGAACAAAGTTTTGCTACCCGTCCTATAAGATGTGATTGTTCCGTCCATGGATATAAAGACTTGGTGGATATATTGATTAAAATTAGATTTTAAAACAGAAATTGTTTTCGTAGCTAATGTAGTATTTTTGTGTACAGGGAAACCCGGGCCATTTCTTGTGGTAGTTCCACTAACAAAGACCTTCAAATAGCTTGTGATTTCCTAGATCAACACAATTTACAGCAGGGTAATTTGCCCAGCAGGCAAAACTATGGTCCTGCTTTGATTGGTAATGATGAAAGCACTTAGTTTTCATTGTTGAGGACTGCTAAAAGGGAGAGAAGGAGACATATCTGAACTTCCTTATATGTATTTTCGGATGCAACATAGGCTTAAAGAGAACACTGAATCTGATGATATTAATAAATATTCTCTTTCCCCTTCCTAAATTAGAGAGGATCTTGGGAAGGGCAGGCAATATGAACCATGACACACAGGGAAAAGCAACTGAATAATTACTAAATATAAGTAAATTTCTCATACCATATATGTTTTGTCTTTTTTAACAAAGCAAATATCAAATCACACATCAAGACATCCATCAAAATGAGTTGTAACAAATGAAAGAACTGTGTGATAAAAGGTGATCACAATTTACAAAGCATCTACTGTATGGGATGGTGAAGGAAGGGGATAAGATTTCACTGGAGAAGAGTCTGGTATTTTTTTTGTAAGAATTGATATGAAAGAGTCTTAATCACTTACAAAACATAATGAAGTTCATTAAATAACAATAGATATTAATAAAATATAGATAATCACACATTGTTGCTTTTTGACTGTATTACCTGCAATTTTTTAATAAACATATTAATTGTTTTAGATGATATAGGGATCTTTGTCTAAGTATTAACTCAAGCCTGCTGCCTGTGATTCCAAACAACATGTGGAACACCTCTAGAATGCTGTACAGTAAACCATCAGTATTACTAGACTTTGGGCAAGTCCTGCCATTTTTTTCATATGGTCTGCTGTGGAAACCTTTCTATTGGATATAGGTTATGATCTGCTGCCCAGAATATCTTGAAAATTCACTTTTGTCTATGGAAAGCATATTGTCTGGGAGCACCGCAGAAAGTACTCAAGCACAGTCACTGCATGAGATCAACACCTGCTTGCATAACAGTAAGGGTTTCTGCAAAGGAAGAGCAGGTATTTGCGGGATAGCAGCTTATTGCTTTCTGCCAGCAGTGTCTTGCTAATGCACAAGTAGTGTGGTGGTGTGTACCACAGAGGATGCTCCAAACTGAGGTAAACTGGAGAATGGTGAAAGGCTCTTGACTGGCTCTTGACTTGTGTTCAGCAATTGCAGTCAGATGAGGATAGTCCTGTGATGGGGCTTAACATGCCACGTGTGACTGTGTCAGCCTGCAAATTTAGCAGCCATCTATACAGAGAGTTGGTCCAGAGCATGGCACAATCAAAGTAACAAATTTAAAAGACAGACTGCCAGTGGTGGACCTGCACTTTAAACTTGTTGGGTAAAGCCCCACTCTGTTGACCTCAAAGTATCACTCATTAATTGGAGGAATCTTCTGCTTCTGGAGAACTATCTGCCCAAGTGAAAGAGGAGAAGGAGGGATTTAAAGTGGTTGGTTGTGTCTTTTGGTAATTTGTTTATCCCTAGATTATCAGGGCACTCTGTGCATTTTGTTCCAAACTTCCCTCCTCTATGCAGCCTCCTGCTGATTTTTCTCTAACAAATCAGGTATGCTAGGTTTTCTTATAAACAGTTGTGCTTTTGTTTTCAACCCATATTTCATGTTGAAGTATGCTAAAGCTAAAGGAACATGTGAACAAATTGTGCAAGACTGTGAGAACAGAGGGGAACTTCCCTCTGAAAGTCTGTACTTCATGAGAATCAGGCACAAACACGTAAACTGCAACTAAGCTTAGGTCATATAAGTTTTTCTGTAGTTAGACTGAGAGTGTGTGAAAAAGTTCAGGCCTCAGTACCCTTTTGGTCACAGATGGTCCTAAATGCATCTTTTTTATCATTCTGCCATGGCTCTTGCAGAAATATTGTCAACATATACACATCCGGTGTGTGCTGTAAGTAGCATTGCTGTACCAGCTAGGCTCTGCATCTTCAGTCCCTCCTGCAGTGTAATTCAAGTCTGTGATGCTTTCTACTGAGCCCCTTGGTTCATTCCTCTTGTTTGTGTTTGCTGTAAAACTGCTGTGAGATGAGGTTCATGGTGTGGGTTTTGCTCTCCTCCACACCCACTGCTGTGTGTCCCAGAGGTTCTGATCAAATTCCAAGTTTGCTGCAGCACAGAGACTTTATCAAGGGAAAGCATGCTGTATGCAAAGCATGTTGAAGTGCTCTCTTATGAAATGAGGTTTGACTTTCTGTGATATCAAAAAGAACATTAACCCAGAATTTAATATATGCTGGGAAATCATATTTCATAATCTAATGCCTGCAGCCCTTTTCTTTTTAATATGAGGATCAGAATTCTGATCTCTCTCACGGTTTGCCTAAACATTTCATGTTAAATGACAGTAAGTTAATCGTACAAAATAGTGGGTGGTTAACTATCATTTAGCAGCCTTACACTGTCTAAATGGGAAAACTCTTGGTGTAAGATAAGGAGTGAATTTGAAACAGTAAAGCTAAATCAGCATAGCCACATCTTGTAGACATTCTCATTTTGATATTAAACTAGATGGGCTTGTTTTAGCTTACTATTTATGAAGGCTTTTAAACTAAATACTGAGTCCTACCCTGCCTTATCCTGGAACAAAGGTCTATCCATGTAAAAGAGTTGTGTTAGTGCATCTCTAGCTGCTCGGTCATCTTGGTGGGTTTAAAGCCTTTAAGGCAAGAAGAGCTACTGGAACAGTTGCCAGTGGACTTAGTGAAAAGAAAAAGCTGACATGTACTATATGGGCAGTGGCTTCTCTGATAACATGTGGTAGTATGGAACAATGGAGTGGGCAAGCTTGATAAGAATTTCCAGTAGCTTTGCACCGAGGGAAAGGGGGTATGCTAGCTGTGCAGAAAGTGGTTTGCCATAGCCTGATGAAATGGCAGCTTTTGTGAAATGAAAGGAGGACAGTAGGTGCCTGAGCCGGTAATGGACTGTTGAAGCCACAGTGGAATTACCACATTGGGATATTGCTGTTAAAGCCACTATGAGTGTCTCCTGTTCCTCCTTAAAGAGAAACAGTAACAACAGCAGTAAAATAATGTCAGACAAGGGTGATGTTACTCTAAATAATAATGTTTTTGTTTCCAAGGGCTTTTCCATTTTCCAAGTACTAGTAGAAGTGTTTTTGTAAAAGAGTTGCTTTTATGAGGAGAGTGTAGCATCTCCTGTTGTAATACTGCGTGACCCTACATCTTTTCTCATTTGTCAGATTATAATGCACAGGATAGATAACAATTTCACATGCTTTGCCTAGATATGAACCATACAACCCTGCCTGACCTGGCAGACAGCTAAAGTTAAATCTTTGGAGTGGTTTCCTTAAGGAGAAAAACGAATGGATGCATGGATGGATGATTAAGTTTGGTATGTCTTGGATTCAGGTAAATAGTATAGATATACAGATACAAATACTATAGTAATAGTATAGATTTATAGATACAAATAGCATCTATAAATCCCTAAATATGTTGTGTATTAATCAGCAGGAGAAAGTTTGATTGTATTTTTTTCTAGCTAAGCCTGTTACCTCAAGCTCCCTATTAGATTCTTCCTGAAGTAGTGCTACATATACTTCTCTGCTGTCTATTGATTATTGTGCTTTGCTGGTCTTCTCTCTTGTATACAAGGCTCAGGCTTGCTCTTTTCCTCCTCCATGTGACACACATACATTTGCATTTAAATTTCATGGAAAGCTCCCCAGGCTGCCTGACTTGATTCATATTTTTGACTTTTTCACAGAATATTTTACTAGAGTTTCATTAAACTGAAATTGTTCATTCTGTCCTGGCAATGTAATCATTAGCTCTGGTAGGCCCATGTTATGTGCACAGCATAACTGTTTGAGGTGAAAAGAGGTGAAAAATTCAGACCATAGAAACACTTGAAGGTCTTCCCTAGACTAGACAGAGAAATGTAAAGTCTTTGATAAAGGTTATGGCAATCATACAGGAGCTGATCTTCTACAGGGGCTACAGTTGAATGGCATGCAACCATTTTAAATTTTACCAGAGCATAGCAGTGCTGTTAATGGATATGCGAGAAGTAAAGGGGCTTTTAGGACACTTTCAATTCTCTGCCACTGCGTTGTGGGATGAAATGAAAAGGTCCAGTGAGGCTCAATGTCTCCTCCTCAGAGAAATTTCAGTAGCTCAATGGGTCTCTGCTCAGTAAGAGGATCATTGATCTACTGTTGCATATATATAGATGAAATACAGAAATACTGTGATATCAGAGTGCTGCAGGGACAAATGCCTGTGCTATATCTTGGCTGATTCTGCAACTTACATCAGCAGATTTAAAAAAAATAGTTGCATTATAAAAGCCAAACTAAACCATTTTTTTTCTTTTCAAACTGCCTCAAGAAGGTCTGAATTATACGAAGTTGGCAAGTTCAAGTGTGACTCAACTCATTGTTTTCATTCTCTCCTTTTGGCAGCCTTCAGTAATTCCAGATGTTATTTCTCTATCCATATGGAAAAATTCTTATTAAAAATGGGAGGTGTGGAGAAAGAAACTGTTTTCCTGAATTTGGTACACTTTTAATGCAGTGATGATATTGCATAGATGGTGCTCATGTGCAGTAGGCACTAAGGCTAGCTGGAGTCATGCCCAGGAGGAGACAGCCCCAAGATAAAAGGCCCTGTGTTATAAGGGAGAAATAAAAAGCCAAAAGCAGCTAGTTAGTTCAGTAAAATGGTGTTCTGTCATTCTAGGACTCATTTGTTGGGAACTGTAAGGGCAGGACAAATGAGGAATTTTCCCTGAACCCACTATATTGAGGAAGCCTGGAGAACCATAGTATCATGTCAAAGACAGAATGAATGTTTTTCTTGCACTGTGACCAGGAGGGAATATATAGTTAGCTCACAAACAATGCCTTGCTTTGAATGGAAAAAGGATTCATGTCTGCTTGGATGAGTGTGCTTTCAGACCACATGAATCCACTTACTTTACTTGGCTAACATTTCTCAGCTCCGGGAGAAATAGAGGACGCCCTTTCTAATTTAATAGAGGATAGAGGCTTGTATGTTGTGGTAGTATGGATTTGCAAGGTGAGTCTAGCCTCTCCTCCTGCATTTTTGAAGTTTCCTTAAAGATCCAGGAATTTCAGAGGTCTGAACCAAACTACCCCTGTGCTAGAGGAGCTAAGGATATCCCCTTGCTGCAGTTCCTGGCCCAAGGTGAAAACAAAAAGTGGTGGACTGAATCACAAAGTGATAGTGCCTTTAGCCAGCATGTGATAATCCTTGGCTGAGCAAAGCTGGTCTCTCATGCTCATAACCCACCACAAGGCAAGTCCTCAGGTTATGTTCATAGCCCCTCACTCTGGAACCAAATTGCACCTTATACCATCATCTGTGGCTTGCCTTTCCAACCCAGCAGAACACTCGGGAACATTAGCATATAAGCCTAACACTCTTCAAATTAATAAGGTGTAGAAGATCACCCACTCTCTCTGAGCTATTGTGCAGAATATTGAATCTTATTAATACATGCTGGTCTCGTAAATACAGTTATACGAGCAGGCTTAGAACGAAGCACGCAAGAGAAAAAAGTAGTGTGCTTTTGAGAATTATAAGTTTGCCCTCAACTTTTACATAAAGGACCTCATTGGCACCTCCTTATAAGAAAAGTCTTGGAATCTTCTTACTCTTAGGGGAAAAGAGAAAACCCTTTTTCTGCAAAAAGTAAGGTCAGTCTGCATCTAGTTGATTGGCTTGCCATGGTTTACTTCCCCCTTCTCCTCAGTGCACAAGATGCAGCAAAATGGCATGATGATAGTAAAAAGGAGAAGGGCTTTCTGTCTGTAGGTGGTTCAGTACTGAGAATGCAGATACAAAAAAACAACCCACTCTATTCCATCTCTTGTTGTTAAAAGTGAGAACTGTTACTGGAAAATATATTTTTGCAATTAGTTGATGGTAAGCCATGACTAATTCTCATTGTACCAGTATGTGCTTGTGTTTGTGTTACCAGGTGCCCCTCCTGTCCCCCTTGCTTGTTCTATATAGATGATGGAGCCTGCTAAAACTTGTACTGTAAGTTCTTTGGTGCAGGATATACTTTTTCAAGATTATTTGCACGTTGCTTAATGCAGTAGGGTCCCTGGCTCAGGACTGAAGGCATTATGTTATCAAAATAGTAAATTCAGTGATAGTTCTTGGGTTTGCTGCCCTTTGCAGTGCAGCATTTGGGTCACTTCAGTTTTGGGACTCCGGGGACCCAGAGCTGATGTTGGGTTTCGTTCAGGGAGTGGATGCCAGGTCTCCAGCCATGTTCATTGTGAAGTTTTCAAAATGGAAAACAATTGTTGATTTAAGTCCAAGACATTTTCTGGCTCCGGTAATCTTGTGTTCAGCATGATCACAATTAAATATATTCAGTATTGGGTTTAGGGGCTTAGTGGGATGTATTGTGTTAGAAGCAAGAGAAAACAATGCATTCGTTACTGGGTTTTATTTTAGACATTTACTTACTTGAGGTTCTCTGGTTTTGTGGATAACCCTGAGGATCTTCTTGCAAAGCTAACACTGATTGCTTTACTTTTCAGTAAAAAGAAAAATGAAAAAGAAGGCCACACATAGCTTTTTCTCTGCTTCAGGTATTCTAGAAAGTACTTGTCCTACTAAACTCCATCTGGCAAATTAACAAAAATCTCTGTCCTCAGATGATTGGTGATAAGACACTCTGCTGGGAAGTGATGTGATGATGCAATTGCTAAGAAGTGCTTGTTCCAGCACTGACTCTTGGTGACATACGCTGGACTGGGTTCAGGCAGGACTGCTACAGTCAACAGCAGCTGCAAAGTCACAGCAGCATACATTTTCCAAAGCGTATAAAAGCCTGCCAGAAGGATTAATCCAAACTGAAAGGAAATATGCTTGGAAACATTGCCTCTGGGTTGAGTTGTGTCCTTCTCCATATTGCAGTGAGAGGACACAAGAACTATGCTATCTTTCTGAAAGGATGATCTAAAGAGGCAAGTGTCCATATGGAAAGGATTGATTTTTATTCTCAGAGCACTGTTTTAAAGAGGTGTTTGTATGTCTTGGTGACATCAGTTAAAATAAACCATTAAACAGTCTGGGTTTTCAAATTCCTGTTGCATGAGATGAGGTAGGGAGCATGCTGAGGAAGTAAAATATATTTACCAAAATATTAGACCAACCAGCCAGGTAAAAGCTGACAGTATTGTTGCTGACAATATTTTTTTTTTCCTACAGGCTCAATTATTTGCAATCTTTAAAAATCTCCATGGATAACTTACAGTGTGAAATGTTAGACAAAAATCCAAGCTGTATTGAGTTCCCACCATTTTATAAAATCCTTCCTAGAGAAGAAGTTTAAGAAAAAAGATTCTACTTTAGAGTCCAGTTTTAGAGTTGATTGGTTTCATTCTGTTAAAGAACAAGCATTTGGTGTACTCTGATTCATCCTGGGTCTCTATACTTGGTTTGCAGATAGCTGTTTGTTCCAATAGTAATCCAGAAGAACCACTACTCAGTGATTAAAAAGCAACGCATTTCTAAAGATGCTGGCCGTCATTTTTCTGGTTTTGGCAAAGTCTGACATCTCTTACCTGTGTACAAAAGCAACTGTATGCAGCAGCTCCACAATTAGACAAATGATTAGTGTATGGCAAACTTTATCCTGTCTTTCATTCATGGCATAGTGATAGAGAATGCTAATATGTCTGTCATGAAATTAAGATAAATAGGCAATGTTCTATCTATAGACTGTGGTTAGACTCATTATAAAAATGAACATTGTTTTACTTAAAACCATGAAGTTGCCTCCTAACTCCTGTCTAGGACTTTTCATAAAGAAGGAAGAGCTGAGCACGCTTGTTTCTTCATCCACAGGGTAAGTTGTTATAATTTATAGGTGAAGAGGTAGGAGAATCAATAGTTCCAAGCACCAAAAAGATAATATATGGTATAACAAGGAGCACGAAAATTCCTGAGGCCTGTGGTAAATCAGTCCATCCAACAGGACAGGACTCTATTTTGTTCCTTCATTAAGCTCTCCTTATTTCTTGACTATATGTAACGCTGGTCCCATCAGAAAGTGGAAGGACTATATGAGGAAGGTGGAGTCATTGAGGGTAAATGCTAAGTACAGTTTTGTAAGATATAAGGCAAAATGTAGTCAGTTTATACACAAATGAAGAGTTTACACACAGGAAGAGGTCTGGCCACTTGAAAGCCTCTTAAGGATATAATTGCAACCCATTACTGACTTACGCAGTAACCAGTATTATCCAATACTAATGAATATGGAGGATAGGTAGAAACGTAAAAATTGCTGTAGTTTCTGCGTTCAGGGGTGCCTGCCAGAAGTAAGATTGTCTGAAAACAATGTGACTATTTCTGGCAATAGTTAGTTTTGAAATACTTGACATTTTCAGTATTTTTCGATTAACTCAGGCAGAGAAGTCTTAATTAAGAAAATGTGTAACGGCAGTAGGGGAAGCTTCATGGAGCAGTGAAGAACCCTCCAGCTTACACTGAATATAAAGTGGGGCACTTTTAACAGAAGCAGAAAAAAGCAATGCTGGGAAGTGCCCTTAACTGCTGTGAGGCTGAAGTGTTACTTTTGTTATCCTGGGGAACAGATGAGTCTGGTTACAGGCAAGATTGTGACTTGAGAAAAAGATTGGAAGCAAGAGTGTGTGAAATGGAAGCTGCAGAATAATGGTCACTGGTCAGACTCTATGGAGCTGATGAGCAGGGGCTGAATGCTGAGTCTTGCAAGCTCTCGAGTGTCTATGTCTGGTGTCCATCATTTTCCTGCTGTTTGTTAGCAGTCCTTCTCGGGGGCAGCATGTCTGACCTGAGGTTATCACTGTTGTATCTGCTACAATGGAGATAGAAGGCATGTGAGGAATGGCCAAAAGACAAGCTTTACTTTGGAGTCTTTGCTTAATGGGCAACATAATAATAATAAAGATACAAGTATAGCTCCTGTTGTCCTGCCTTTGACTGTAGTTGCTAATGAACTAAGAGAGAAGGACAGATTTGATGGTGCTTATATAGTTTACTGTCCCAGTTTTTAGTAGCGTGTTATGTTCTGGAGGCACGCAGTTGGTATCCTTGAGGTTAGTAGCCCTTGATGAATCTCTTCTACATGGCTTTGTGCAATTGCTTTTGCGTCCCTTTCAACACTGTCATTTGTAGTATCCTGTGGCAATGTACTCCACAGCTGAATAATAACTAGTGCAAGAAACAGGCCTTTTTGTTTCAGATTACCTTTTCATGGTTTCATTTAGTGTGCCCTCATTTTTATATTATTTCTCTCTTCAGTAAAAAATGATTTGTTTTCAAGTGTATAAATACCCTGATACAGCTTTATTGTGTAGCTTCCCAAACAGATTCTGGTGTTTTAATGTGTTTGTCAACATTTCCTGAAGGTCTGTGATGTCCCTCTGTTGAGATGGTCGTTTGACAGGATGCAGCAAGGGTGATGGGACTTATTGCTGCTGACACCTTCAGGTCCTCGTGAGAGAGAAGTTAGTCACCAGGCTCTTCAGGACTATCCTGCAAGTCATTAAACTGGCTGCTTAGGTATTATGTGTGGCTGGGAGCAGGAGATGTGGACTTCTACTAGGCTGTGGCATGACCCAGTTTTTTGTGCTGTGCAGCTAGGATCATAAACTAAATAAACCCATCGTCTCTTAGAAAACTTGTGTCTGAGTAGTTAGTGACAAATGCGATTTATCTAAAATCTGTATCTTATCCAAGTATTTGTAAGAGGAAGCAAGTCAACCTGACTAAGCTTTCAAGATCAGACCCACAGTACTGGTGCTACTAGTAGATGACTTAGTCCGTGTACGACACTTTAATTTCTAGAAAACTACACTGGAGATCTCCGCCTGCCTAATACTGTTGCTTTTTATGACAGACAATGTAGGTCTTCCTGTTTACTTTCCCAACCAACAAGTCAGTCAAGTAACCTTTTAGGAAATACTGCAGGCCACTTCTGAAGCATGCCTCGCTGCATGGAAAGCTTTATTGCTAGGTTGAATGATATTCTTAGATATTCATGGGAAATAAACAGCAATAATCCTGACAGGAGGTGTTGGCAGAATGAAGTGTGAACAGGAAGTGATTAAAGATAAAAGCAATCTCAGGAGTTACCTGTAGCTCATTGTGTGATTATAGGTGTGGCTGGAACAGGTCACAACACAATGTAGCACCTGCCAATAACAAACAAAGCAAGATCTCAAGTTCGTTCCTCTGTCAGGCTTGGACCCCTGTTATATAACCAGGCTGATCACATCAAATAAAACACTTGGTGCTTAAGACATGCTTTTTAGCTTTGACTGTATTTTTGTGACACACAGAACAGACATGCTATGTGTCTTGTAAGCAAAGTTTAAGTAATTCCTAAATTAAGCTTCCAAGACATTTAGTGTTAAAACCTTTACCTTCATTTTCATTGTAATTATGCGCTGAATGAGGCAGCAGTCTAGGCAAAAGCAGTGTGTGATCATGTAACAAGAACTGCCTCATAATGACAAGGGAGGCAAATTGCACCATCCACGTTTTTCAGCGTATTTCTGAACCACTGTGAGTTCCTTGGGTTGCCTTTTCTCTTTTTCCTTTTAGTCCCACTGGCCACCTTTTTTACAGATTTAATGTAAGTTTTAAATAACACTATACCTAGTCTCTGTATACAGAAAGTCATGTATGTTATTTATGGGATTGTCAAAGTGTCATTAGATTCTGACTTAAGGATAACAGGATATTTATGACAAATGTAGTCTATACATCTTGTGTATGTTAGCTTCTTGCATTTCTACACATACAAAACCTGAATCTGTGGGCTTTGGGAAAAGAGTCAAGAGAAAATTAAATAATGCGTAATACCTAGAGTTTTAATGGTGCTCTCTTAAGTTATTTTTCCAATTTACAGCCTGGAATTCATACCCCTACACACTAATTATGTAGCTTGTCCTTCTCAGCCTCTACCACCCTTACCTGTCTTCAGAGAACCCTTCTAAGTAGATGCAGAGGAGAGATGTTTTCCTGTGGGGAGCAGGATGTGCAGGTCTTGCATGGGACATGCTCTTCTCACAAATAGGTAGCCTTTATCTGGGACCTATAATTTACATTTTAAATTATGTGGTCAAGAGATGAGTGGACTACCCAGTGTAATTAAAACATGCATATGTAGGAGGTGAGTTCACAGGTCCATATCTGAGCATCCCTAAACCAGTGGTGGTGGTAGTGAGAGGAGAAGATAGGAGGAAGGAGATCTTGGTGCCAAAATCCTTCCCTGCTCAGGTCTCTGTCTGGTCCCTGCTCGCTCAGATGAAGAGAGATTATCACTCTCTCTTATTTATTCCTATTCTTTTCTTTCTTCTTTGTGATTCCTTTGTGCTTGTGTTTGCCTTTGTTGCCAGGTCTCAGCTTGCTCAGGCTTTTCAATAGTTTGCCTATGTTTAATCTTCTTTGAAAGGTCAGTCACAGGATGAGCACTGTGTCAAACAATGCAGTTTTGGTCATTCTGCAGCTCTGCAGTTTGGGAATTTCACAGTGTGGTACTCCTCATTAGCTAGAACAACCAAATTTAACAGGAGCAGAATGCATTGCTTATGCAAGTCTTATATAAGACACTCAGCAGAACAATTTAAACATAATCACTGAGGTAAGAGGGTGGTTCCAGGATGTATCCACTGTTCTTAAAATATTAGCTCATCAAATCAGCAGTAGGTAAGCATAAGGAGCAGACTAGTTAGCTAAGCAGGTTTTTTTGTTGGTGAGTCTCTCTATGGCACTGCCCTGCCCGTGATGAAAAAAGACCAATCTCCCATCTTGCAAACTGCTGCAGAGAAATTTGCTTAGACACCAGAAATGCTGCTGCGTTCCCTCACCTAGAGAGGGAGTAATTGTTTGGGACACACATGATTTGCAGTTCAAATTCCAGCTCCTCCTTGGGTAGGTCTGTTTACTCTAAACTGTTGGCTGAGTTTGGATCTAAGGGCATTCACATAGACGGAGGGGAAACAGGTTTGACTTGACTGAGGACTTCACAGCAGGGAGGTTGGAGGCAAATTGCAAAGCCCCAGCAAATGAAAGACATGAAAAATGAAGCAGCCTAGTTATGTTTAAAAAGTCTTAAGTATATCCAACCTTTTGTTTCCTTTACTCACAGCTTTGAGGGGAAACTGGCTTAAGAGGAAAAGAATAGCTAGACTTCTCCCACTAGATGTGTATCTTTGCCCAGGCTGTCTTGTGCAGTGCTTCTCTGTGTTGTCACTTAGCCTTGCTTAATTCAGAAGTGAAACTTTACCCTCAGAGCTGTCAACTCTGGAAAAGAGTGGGGACAATCAAACAATGATGGAAATATTTTTCAGATTTTCTAGGGTTAAATGCTGGTTCTCAGTCATGCCTTCCTATCTTTTCCCAATGTATATGCACACATGTTTTTCAAAAACACAGACCAGTAATCACATGAGTTTTAATTGCTCATAAAGTTAAAATTTTCTATGCTAGCACCTTTCAACGAAATTTTTCTGTGGTGTTTTTAATGTTTGGGTAGAACAGTCCTTACAGATGTAACACAAAATGTGAACATATATTGCTTTAGAAGATTTATTTCACCAGCAGGTAGATGGAAATATTTCTGACCTGAAAGGAGGGGAAGAAGTCTGCAGAATAAGGTGAGCTCTGACTCACATCTTCAGAGTGTTTGCACTAGCTTTGCCAAGCGTGCACTACTGAAAGCTTTGCACCACTTTGGGGGCTCAGTGGAAGCTGTGCCTGAGAAGGATTCCCATCCAGGCATGAGGTTATGGAAGCTGGTCAAAACACAGCTGTGGATCCTAACAGCATTCAAGAAAACAGTGAACTGTTGATTCCAAGTCTCATCTTGCATTTGCTCTAACTTGCATTTGCTCTGCACTGCTGCAGCACCTTCTGGTGCTGACCCTGTGAGCACCTACACCTGTGCCCCTTAGATTAGGGCTAAGGCCCACAGTTTCACTGAGGAAATGATGGTTTGAAAAATTCCCTGCTTCTAGCTGTGATGCAAAACAGAGACAACTTCTTTGGTTAAAAAGCTGTGGCATGTGAAATAAAATGTGAGACAGCAAGGGAGATGATTACTCATTTGATACGATTCATGAAAAGTAAAAAGAAAAATTGAAATACAGACAAATTCAGAAAAATGAAGCTAGTTGAGTAGATAATATGTGGAGAAGTGTAAAATGTCAAATTAAATTGCTTTGGGCATGTTCAGGGCTCTGTACCAGCCTTTAATGAATACTCCCGAGTTTGAAATTGGCTATGTAGAAATTCATGACACATGAATCCCTATAAGATTTTTGTATGTGAAATGTAATTTTTCTTTTTACAAGGATTAATACTCAGTGAAAAGAACGGTATTGAGTCCAGGACTGTTGCAATAGTTTGTATGTTGGTATTTGAAAAATAAAAATAAAAATGGGAGAACATGTGTGGAGAGTAGGATAGGAAAGTCAACAGTCAAAGTGCTTTCTGGAGATACTGCTTTGATAAAAGAGTGACACTGAAAGAAAGATACATTCTGGGATATGGTATCGTAAGATAGCTTGAGCCAAAAAAAGACTAGTAATGTTACAAAAAGGGAAGGATTGTGCCCCATCAGTGTTCCTTACCTTCCTCTGCGCCTTTTGGGGTAATGCCAGCTCTTTTTTTGGTTTTTCTTGAGTGGTTGATTGGTTTTTTTGGCTATTATTTGCTCTGTAAAAGGAAAAGTCAATGCTAGAGATGGTGTCCTAGGGAAGAGATGGGGCCACATGGCAGGGACAGGGAGTGGAGGCAAGTGCTTGCTTCCTGCTGTGCTGAGCTCTTGCCTTGGTGCTAGTGCCAGCTAGGAACCACTGAAAGGAGTGAAGGAGTGATGGCAGCTGAGCATTCATCTGACCCTGTAAGGTGACCTACAAAACATGCACTGCGAGCTGATATTGAAGGGAATTTACAGGTACATTCAGGACCTTCCTATGTACTGCCCTGAGTTGTCCTCGTGTTCATTTGTGAAACATCTATTGAAGGTTCATTTGTGAAACATCTATTGAAGTTTACTGATATCACTAGGGCTTTTATTTTAAATGCGGGAAGCCTGGACTGATGTTTTCAAATTTGGAAACTGGTGGCAAAACCAACATCTGAGATGTTTGTAATTTTCTCTGGGGAGAGAAAAGGAGGAAATTAGCATTTCTGTGAGTCACTGCTGTTATTCAAATCTATGTACGGTAATTGTTTCTATTAAAAAAAAATGTATCTATTTCCCAGGAACACTACAAGCCACCCAGCAGTAAAAACAGTGTTTTTGCTGAGGAGATGGAGGCTCTTCTCCCCAAGAAGCTTTTCCTTTTTATTCCCTCTGTACATACAAAAAGACATACAAAGCCAGCTGCTCAGATGGATTAGAAAGCACTGCACCACGTCAATGGGCACCCTTGTTTGTGTTGTTGAGAAGAGATTCTTAGTAAAGAAAGAAAGAAATGCCTCCTCTGTAATCGCCACTAACGAGGAGACCCTAGTGAAGTTTTTGTTTTTTAAAAGGCTTTGGCAAAAGACATTTTGGACTCTCGGATTAGTTTGTGTTCCCTCCCACTCTCCACTTGATCCTTGAGGATTTGCCTGAGTCATGGATTTTTACTGGCCTTGTTAACTCTGTTATTTTTTTTTTTTTCAGTCAAGGGGATAAAAAAATCTTTTGGCGAGAGCCACTCACAGGGGATTAGCTGCAAGTGGACTGAACAAGGCGGTGACTCCCTAGAGGGGGTGACCCCTGACTCCTGGGTCAGGCAGTGACTCATCTTTGCCTCCTAGCCAAGGCACTGCTGAAAATTCCCAAGTGTTTTCTCCATCCTCATGGTCTCCCTCCATGGAGTGATAGGCAGTGCAGAAGATGGACTCTGTTATGACAGCTGCTGTTCTACAAAACTGGGGGAAATGATGAAGTAGATAGAATATCAAAGGATATAGGAACTGTTATTAGAAGGAAACCATAACCTCTTTTATGACCTAAAGGGACCTGTCTGCTTTCCCTCTCTGTATTTTGCAGAGCTGCAGGGGTTTTCCCTGCACAGCAGTGGTGCTTCAATTCATTGCAGAGCTGAAATGTGGCAAAAGTGGCTTTTGGAGAAGTTTCTGTTATAGATGCTAACTCTACCCAGTACTGATGGTATCACAGACGATGTGTTGGTGACTGAAATAGGTTTTATGGGAGCTTCTTGCATCTGCTTAAGAGTTGAAGCCACTTACTCTGGCCGGGAAGCTACAAGCAATGCATTTGGGATCAGTCGAACTCAAAGCTTGCATGTAAGGTCAGATTATGTGTGTAAGGCAAATGTGTAGATGAGTATCACTGAGAAAATGAGTTATGCAGATTAACCCTGCTTTTGAGAAAATGGGTTAAAAACTTACGATATCCACTGTTTTTCAGTCTTTGAAATCCTGACTGTTTTACAAAGCAGTCAACTGCATCCTTTTACCAGATTTTCAAAGGCTTGGATCAATTCATGATGAATAAATGCTCACTCTACACTGTTGAAAGGTCTGTAAGTCATTGCAATATACTACAGGTTTTTATGAAACAGCTGTGGAGAATGAACCTTCTCCTGTTATCTCCTCTTAGCTATTGTTAAAGAAAAGTAACAAAACAATTTCGTTGTTGGAAGGGAGTGTCAGCTCACACAGAGTCAGGTTCAATGATGTGTATTATTTTTTCTGTGAATAAGCTGGATGGGATTAGATGAACCTCCAGTGTAAAGCATTGCACCTTAAAATGAGATTTCCCAACAAGTCATAGGAATTTAGATCGCTACCATGAATTGAGGGGGGAAGGAGATGGAGAAGAGTAATACTAAATATACTGTTCATACTTAAGTATATATGCATTCATGTACAGAGACAAACATAAATGTAAGATTTTGCTTTTTCGCTATTAATTAGTAGTTGATTTCATGTAAACATACATGATAGAACAATGGTCTTAGGCACCTTATAAAAGCTATAGGAGCTGCATAGAGGCATTTGTGCACAAGGAGGCAGGCAGATAGGAAGAAGTGTAAAAAGCTGGCAAGGAGCAGAAGTAATCAAGGAGGGACAGGTGATCTGCAGTAAGTATAGAAAGAGGAAAGCTTTTAGGATTAGGAATATGATAAACTTTGTAGCTTTCCAGTAACTCTTATCCCTATGCAGACCTTTGTTTTTGTTTCTTTTCCAAGCTGGGTGCAGGTGATGCAATATCCAGACAAACAATCTTGAAACTGTTAGCTTTTGACAAGCACAGAAAGCTACAGAGTGCATTTCTCCACCACCAGCAGCTTTAACAAATGCATCAAATTTACTTTTTGTCCTGGCTTTCCATAAAGCACTAGATTAGGTTCAAAGTGACCCTGTTGGCAGCAAGGGTCCTCCCTTACTGGCCTGGGTTGAGGTTTCATGGCATACTGCTGAGAGCTTGAGGAGGAGAGCTGCAGCTGGCAGTTTCACTCCTTGGGTGCAAAGAAACCTTCCATCAGGATCAGATTTCTGAAGGTAAAGTGACGTGTTTTGTACTGGGGACATGCAGTGTCCTAATCCTCCTCTTATTGCTCCTGTCCTCTGCTCCTGGCTGGCTACTGCCCTTGGCCAGCAGCATGTCTAAAACTAGTCAGGCCCTGCATGAAACGGATTCAACCCTCTGTCATGGAAGAAAACTAACATGGCAAAAAAGTAAATTGCTTGCTCCTGGGTTAATGAACTGAATCAGCCCAGTGAAGGGTCTAATGAATGTTACCTTGGTGCAAGAGAAAGAGTGTGTTAGCACAGCTAGGATGGAGAGAAGGGCAGGGCTGGAGCATGGGATGTGCTACTTTTGGCAGTGAAGAACTGAGAGTGACTCAAATCTGACATGTAACTTCCCCAGGAGGGTCTTAATGCAGGACCATAAAACAGAGATTCCTTTTAGCAGAAGCTGCACCATCACATGTCATTATCATATACAACCAGTGGCATGTATGCTAAAGCTAGAGATCACAGTGCACACACAGAACTCTCAAATGAATTCTGAGGCAGAGCAAAGCATCTAGGATAGACGTTGGCCACACTGGTGAATGTGCTACTGCAAGTCACTCCTGCAATGTAAAAGTGAAGGTTATATCTGAATTTACTGGTGGGAGGCTGTATGTGCGTGTGTGTGTGAAATAAGTAAGCAAGATGAATGGAGATTTATTCCCAGTCTCCCAATAATCATCATGAAGCTCTGTCCTCCGAAAGAATAAACATTGTGCCTGTAGAATTTGATGAAAAAGTGTTAATCATAGATAATTTTCCTTATGCTGGGCTTTCAGGGTACTCTAGGACTCTCATTTATTTTGGTTCTGAAAACCATTTGTCACTGCTTTATTAAGGCTGATGTGACAAGCATTTTGGAAGCTCTGTTTCATATCAGCAAGCCAAGTTCCTTTTAGTTGTGTTGTTCTGAAGGACAGGGATGAGACCTTTGCCTTACAAGGTGACTCAAGAATTTGGGCAGAGTATTATGTTTTAATTTATCGAAAGTATGAAAGAGAAAGTTTGGATTTCCTACGTGTTCACAGCTTCAGTCTGAACAATCAGGTCTCAAATGAATATCAGTAGTAAGTAGTATAAGTAAACTTTTAGTAAAGAGGGAAGCTAGAGATTTTATCCTTAAAATTTTTGTCCTTATGGATTCTTCTGTTTTCATTTCCTCCTCAATTTGCATGCTTTATTTCATGTTGCCCTCTTAGTTCAATATGTGTAGGTAAAGCAGAGAATGAACATATTGCTTCACTTGGAAGGTTTTCTTTGCTCATAGTGTAAGGTCAATCCATTTTCTAAGTAGTAAAATTCTGTAGAGAGTAAATTGTGGAAATTCAGATGTGTGTGTGACTGCAGGATATCCCTGTCCAGCTTCTACTTGGTGTCACTGACATGCTTTCCAACATCTCTGTGCTTCATTTGTAACTCTTTGTGGTCTTTGGCAGAACAGATGAAAGTGCTTCAGCCCGGGGTTGGCTGTACAGATAGATGCAAGACTCTCTATCTTTCCCTGCAAAGGCTCTGGTACAGTGCAGCATTACTATGATGGGGGAAGTCTGTGGTCTGGGGTTAGATTTAGCTGGATCAACCACACTTATTGACAGTAACCTGCCATCTAAGGCTGTGAAATGGTACTTGAAGACATCACACTTTACAGTGTCACCTGTCAGAACAGAACATCACACAAAGCTCTCTCTGCCGAGACTGTATTAGAGAAGGAATGAACCATGCATTTTTGCACTGGTCAAACTTCAAGGGATAGCCCTTCAACTTCAGAAAATAAACAGATTTTTGTTTGTTTTAATAAACTAACCCCTCTTTAATGCTCTTTCAACTTAGTAGTAACTTTTACTGGTGTAACTGAAGTATTTAGGATAGAGACATCAGAAAAAGCCAGATACCATAGAGTTGTCCTCGACACATTCAGGATTTAAGTAACTCCTCAGATACTGCTGCAGCTTTAGGAAACCTTGGGCTTTGCCACAGTTTAGTTACATTTGAAAAGTTTGCCAACTTTTAACAAGAGTTCTGCTCTGATCTGAGCTGGCTGTTAGCTTTCACACATTTTTGATGTTAGCATTGCAGTTTCCTCTTATCTCAGTAGAAACGGCAATCTTTATTCACAGGAGGATGACTCCATGGAAATTAAGAGTCTTGTTTTGTGTTTTTCTTTCTTTTCTCATAAATGCCCTTTGAAATAAATCTGCAAATACAACATATAATTCAGATCAGCTAGAGCAATACATTCAGTGGATCATGCACAGAAAGTTGTAGGTGTTCCTCATATCATCCAGGGTTATTTTTTTAAATATTCTTGGCTAAAACATGTTGGGTTTTGTGGGAACAGCAGTATTGATTTTCTGTTGACCCATGCAGCCCACTGCTAGCCACCTGGAATTATGTTATTTTTATAATTAGCAGATTTTTCTATAAGTAAAATGGTTCTGATTTAGCAGCTGGATAGAAATGCCTGGCATGCTTTCATCCTTGATTGCTGACATTGCATGGTAAGGCAAATGTGCCTCAAACATGTGGTACATTTGCGTCTTTGAAAAGGGATTGATGACTGGTCTAGATAAATTAAGCAGGCATAGGCTATCTAATCCCCACATTTGAGATATCCTATAAGATTGGTGTGTCTAGCGGCTGGAAATTGGGTAAATCTGTGTTGAATTGGCAGTAGTCACAAAATCTGAACATAGACCTCAATAGGATTGTTGAATCTGGCATATTGGTTTAATCAAGCTTTGCTATAAAATGCATGATGTATGCTGATAGTCTTTCCAAGTATCCTGAAATTTTTCTTCAGCATTGTTAGAAAGGATGTCAGAATGACAGTCTTGATTGGGACCCTTCAGCATTTCCTTACACCTCTTTGCAGATGCCAAAATGATCTATTTTTCTTTGCTGCTCTTTTGTCTGAGTTCAAGAACATTAAATGAAGAGCACTTTAGAACTATCTTCTCCTGGGCCTGTAGCTTTCTTTGACACTGTCTAGGCTGATTTCTACAGGAAGAAAACAAATCATGAATGTGTACAAGAAAAAGGAGAAAACCAGTTTCCCTCCCGCCCCCCTTACAGTCCACACAGATTAAAAGAACTTTCTTCACTTTTCCCCATTCAAGAAATAAATCCTTGAAATGAGCAGGAGCATGGTGGAGTGATGATTCAATATGCTTTTCGATTCTGTTGTCTCCAGAGAATTTGATCCTGAACATTTCGAACTCCCATATGTCCCATTAGGATGGGAGTCCCTGGGCCTGTGAGCGGATGGCGGGTTACTCCATCCTGGTGTGCTGTAATTCCCAGTGCGCAGCATCACATGATATTTGAATTTGTACATGAGTTTGACTTTGCTGCAAGGCTGTCAGTCTTTGATATTTCTACTGGTTTTTGGCAGCAGAACAGTGTTCAAATGATGTTAAGATAGCGTGAAGCTGACAATTAAGTGTCAACAGGGTCTTGGTTGTTGTCAACCTTTCCCTGAGTCCCACTGTTCTGATGGAAGTGCAGGCCAGCTTGAGACACCTGAGTGTCTCAATCCCCTGATGTCTTTCTGGGTGTTATTTTCCCATGGCTTAGGCCAGTGACCAGGAACGTGGGGACCATGGGCTGAAATAGTCTCTCTATTTCTCTGTAGACAGCCAAAAATTGCATTCATGATCCTCTTTTTATGCAAAACTTCAGTGAGATTTCGAACATGAGTGCTATTAATATGACAGGGCTGGGATTTTACCCCAGGTGTTTTTACATGTGCATGTTTAATCTGCTCTGAGCAGCTTCAGACAAAACTGCAAATAAAAATGCCTGAGCAGGTCTCCACAAGCTCTGTTCCTGTGCATATTTCATAGTGCTGTACTGATGTTACACACAGGAAGCAGCAGGGGGAAAAAGGGTGACTTTCAGAGTGAGTATTCGGCAGATGGTCCTCAGGGACACAAGTTAGATCTCTTTTCAAGTCCTTTAAGTAGTATAAGAGGGTGTTACTTGCTGACCAACATGATGGCCACTTGCCTGAGGCTCCTAGGACCCATTCAGGCATTGCAATCCTTGTAGAAAGTTTTCCCTCCAACTCTCAGCGTTTACTGGTTCTTTACACTACTTCCACCTGTGGCTTTCTGGTTGCCTCCTGTCCTGGTGGTCTCTGTTCTGCTTAAATGTGATTCCTGGGAGTGCTGTGCTTCTTCACCTTCATGTTGTGTTGGGAAATGCCTTACCTGCAGTAGGAATGACATTGGCTTTCAAAAAAACCCTCAAAACCGCCACATATCAGGGAGATCCAGACCTGTTCATTCCTTACATTTTAGTTCTGGGGTTCTGCTTTGATCTAGCCTCACAAACGTTAGGTCTGAACTTGTGCCAGTGTCTGATCTGACAGTGTTTTGGTTTGAAGAAACATGCCTTATATTTTAATTATTTTTTTCCATGAGAAAAATTAAACTTGAGTGGTTTGAAGGGGAATATTTTAACTATTTGAAACAGTTTCTGTGATATGAAATGGTGGGATCAATAGCTGTTGAAATTCAAGTAATAGCCAAACTCTGTGATTTGTCTGCCTGCACTCAGAAAAGGGCCTGAGCCCAAAGGAGCTGGAGAATGCTCCCGTGGTCCCGTTTGAGTAGGTTCATTAGCATGTAAACCAGATGTCAACCAGTTTAAATAGAAAGTTAGGTTAAATTTTTACGGGTGGATCGTTCGAGAGCCACCCTGGAGAAATCTATTGCTACCCTTTGCTGTTGACCTCAGTTCCCCATCTCCAGTGTGCCTTCTGAACCTTATGCTCTCTGCTGCACATTAAGGGAGACTGCTTACTCCAGGAGTACCAGTATCAGACTTTTGTCAATTATTTATTCCCTCTTGTTTTGATCATGGGACTACTTTGGCATTATTTTGGGCAAATTTTGCTCACCTCTTGAGGTGTTACTTGGGTCCAACTCTGTTTGAAGGAAGAAATCCTTGTGCTGGAGCCTTTTCTTAAGTAGTTCCAACTGTTTTGGTGAATGTAAATCATAGCCTGGTGGTACTTACAGCTTTTCTTTGTTGCCTACTCGACAGCTATTTCTGCTAAGAGGATTTTGAGAACCAAAGTATTTATGAATATTTAAAAAAATGTTTCTCTCATCAGGGAAGCCTGTAGGTAAAATCATATCTAGTGTGGTTTTAGGTGACTGGTGTGCTAAGGCTATGGGAAGGCTTTGCAGACTAGAGAGTTGTATTGGAGCTTGGAGTACCCTTGGCAGTAATACGAATTGCCATAGATGTCTGGGAGAAATAATTTTCCCTCGGTGTCTTGCTGGTCAGTTTGGTACACAACATGAGACTCTGAACAGCACAGCAAGTACTTTCAGCTGGCTTCTGCTCCCAGGGCCCCATAGGCACTCTCCCTCCCTCATATGAAGAAGCAGCATGTGAGATGATTGGGTTGTCAGAGAACACTGGAATGCATCTGATTTTTAGGGGACAAATTTAGTCTCCCCTGTTTGATTTTTGGAAGGAGGACTCCTGTGCATAGCAGTTAATTTCTGGCAGTTGCTGTTGTCTTCGTAAATGCCTGGGGTTGCCACAGTCTGCCAAGTACGCGCCCAGTGGGGCGCGCTCTGCCCCTCTCTCCACAGGTTTATGGAGACTTCTCTGAATCTTTGGAGAAAAGTTCAGGATGGCAATCGCTGAGGCTGGGACTGTGCAACTCTGTTACTTAGAAAACCCCTTAGGTCTTTGGTGGCCATAGCCTTCTCTTTAAGCCAAGATTCAAGATGTGTTCCAGGTCAGGTTATGTGCCTGTCTCATCCTTCCCTTACCTTCCATCTGCTGGTATACCTGATTATCACTTCTTTTGTACCAATGCTCAAGTAACTCTACTGCACTGTTTCAGGAAGCTGGTCCGAACAGAAGGTAACATGAAAAAAAAAGGGATAAGCTGTGTGAACCTGCTCCCCAGGAGGTCACGTAAGTGTTAGTCCTGGTTCATGGGAGAGAGTGGGAATACATATGCGAGAGAGAGGGAGGAGCTCCAGCTATGTGTTGGAAGAGTTTATAGTGCATACAACCTCAGTGATTTTGATAGGGGATTTGTAAATGTGGACTTTATCTAAGTTACTAATTGTTAATATTACCATGTTTGTCCTGCAGCAATATTAGGATGTTACAACTGTGACCATAGCATTGTCCTGCCTAGTTCTGTGTGCACATCAGAGGAAAACTGCACAATGTTTTCAGTCTCCATAGATGTGACAAACACAACCAATGACAATATAAATGTGCTTTGTTCAGAGGAGCCATGCTATTCTTTATGACAAGTCCCTCTCACCTCTCTTGCCCCGTGTTCTGTCCAACAGTAGCTGTAGGTTTGGAAAGGATGTGGAAAACATAGCATTTATAGTCCTGTTCTATGTAATACACCCTCACAGCTGTGGGGAAGCTAGACTGCTGCACTGTAGGTTGTCTTCAGTTAATAGTAGTTACCAAAGGACTTGCTCTATAGGAGTTTGTCTGAACTGACAGGCTTGTCTTGAGTGCCTCTGTAGCAAGCCACTGCATTGTCTTGTCAAGAGATGTTTTAATTTTATTCTAAAAATTCACTGGATATTCCTTATTTTTTGTACCTGAGAAAGTGTGAATAGTTTCTTCTCATTTATCTTCTCTGTGGCATTCATAACATTGTCAACTAGTGTAAGCTGAACTATATTATTAATCTTTTAAGTGAGATGTGACCCAGCCTTTTATGATGTGGGCTGTTGCCAAAAAGCTGCACTTACAGGGATGGGAACTGCATGGGACCTTATAAAGGGTATTCCATGCTATAATTTGCTCTTAGTGCTTCTGGGAGTTGAGGTGTGTTCTTAGTTATAGTCTGTCAACAGAAGGAAATATTCCTCTACACATTGTTGTGGGTTTAGCTCTGTGTTGATCAGAGATACGATAATTTTTTCTTTTGTTTGGATTTCTCTGTCATGGGGTATTTCTCTCTTGTTGAGACGTTGCTCTGTGGTAGAAGTTTCTGTAATGAGTGTATGCATCAGCTTTTCTGCCGCCACTGCCTAGTGCCTAGTATTTTAACCTAGCCACTGCTTATTTTGTTATTGCCCTGGGTTGTGAACTGCAGTTGAAGAGCAGAAATATGTAGACTCCACAACTGGGCAGCGACCCTGTGTAGAGCACAGGAGACCAGCAGGGGCTGGTATCCCTTCTAATAATTATTGTCAATCCTATAGTGCTGAACCATTTAAAAGCAAAATGAGCAAACTACAAGCTTTGAAGGGGTTTACTGCTGCCCTTTTTTCTGAGGATAATGTTCACATCTCAGTGTGTCATCTGTTAAGGGGCACACTACATCAGCTACCACAGATGCCTTGATGTCCTTTACTGCTGGAAGTATCATCTGGGGGAAAAAAATGGGAAACATTTCAGGAATTGGCAAGTATTAAGGAATTTCATCAGATACGATCGTTTGGCTCCCAGCAGTCATTTAGGGAACAAGTCCCTAGTTCGATTCATAATAGAATTCAAAATTGAATATAGTGTGTCCATGTCTTTTTTTTTTGTGTGTGTGTTAAGTGCAAGCAATACAAAGTAATTTACATCAGATCTTGTCTTCAAAACTAGGGGTTGAGTCCTTCCCTCATTTGGTAAATCTAAAGGATGTAATTAGATGTTACATAAATTGAATTTGACACAAGACAAACTAAGAAATTCCCACTTCCTACCCCTGCTGCTCATGGCTGCTCCTGCTGCCAGTTTTTCACAGCTCTGTTGTGCTCATGCAGCTGTTTGTGGGGCTGTACTGAAATGATCCAGGTTAAACATCTCCACACAGAAAAATATCCAGCAATGAAAACTTTTTTTTTCTTATCAACTCAGTTCTGTAGATCAAATCGATTTTACTTATATACATCCCTCCACAAACTAACACTGATGTAAGCAATGTGGCTCTGGATTGTGGTATGGCTTTGCACCCAGGGAAGATGGGTAGCAAAACAGGAGACTTTGAACAGGTATATGTAAACCAGTGATACTGATAATTTCCGATACACCCTGTGGCCTGAACCAGCTTTTTCTTTCAGCCTGTATGCACACACAGAGGTTGCAGTTAGAAGTGGCCTCAGGTGGTGGACTACTTATCAGCATGGTAATACTCACCAAAGATGACATTTAGGAGGGTCTACCTCATTCTAAGATATTTTATACCTGTTTAATATTTAGCAAGAAAGCATCTGTATTCTTTTACTGTTTGAATAATAGCAAAACCAAACTCAACACAACATTTTGCAGTGACTGGAAGGAAAAATGCGATGTTGAGAAACCAACCTACTGATTCCAGCTTTCTCTCTGTGTTTAGTTGCCTAAGTTCTCCATTTATGGCACAGTAGAAGAAGATAGAGACAGCTTCTTCTGTTGATCACTTAGCATTCTTCATCAGCTTTGTAGGAAAGATGGAATAATTTTTTTAAGGCATAGTGCTTTTTCTCTCAACCTATGCAGTTTCTGCCACTAGTACTGTAAGGTTTGGGCCAAAGATGCTGCACAGCTGTCCCAGCCTCTGTTTTTTGAGTTCTGTACTGACATTTGATGACCAGAATATAAAGATGGGTTTACTCCTTTAAATGCAAAGTCATTAAAAGATGTTAAGTGTCTGTGCATTGTTGGATTGCACATTAGTACCTTTGAGCTTGCTTAGGAGAGACTTTTACTTCTAACCTCTACAGGATGGAGTAAATCAGGATAACTCCAGATTTTGCCTTCTCTGGGCATGCCAGATAGAATTAATATGTAAAGCCTTACCAATTAAGAGAGATAATTACAAACTGGGCTGCAGGGAAGTCTCATTCATTTGCAGCACTCACCAGTTTAAGGTTTCTTCAGAGGAGATGCAGGGATAACACTCTAGAGTGGGAACACTTCCTTTTTAAATTACTAAGTAACATTGTCTTAAATGTAAATTAGACAATTTGCAAGGTCCAGAGACCACACAAAAGATTTTATTGGTTTGAATAAAATGCAGCCTGACATCAACTAGTATAGTAGCAACCAGATTTTCTGAGTAACTGTGAATCACCATATTAGATGCAATTTCATCCTCTGTCTTGCTCACACATCTACTGTGTTCCAATTTTGTTATAGGGCAGTAATTATTTAAATCCAGATTTGCTTGCTATATGTACCATATTTTACCTACTCTATTTCTACATAAGGGCTTGGCTTTAATTTCTAGTCAGTCTTCATTCTAAGCTTGATGCTTCTTTGACTCTTCTCTCCACAGTGCCTTGTTCCTTCTTTTCTTGTAGGGTGTTGCTCAGAAGTTACGCAGACTATTTTTTCAAAGTCATAAAGGCATGAGTTTAACAGACTGTAAATTATAAATCTTGTGTTGTCTTTTTGGCTAACACCCATGTGTTTTGGCTTTTACTACTTATTTCTCATGCATTACTTTTTCATCCAGATGTAAGTAGTACTACTAAAGTGAAAAAGCTCTGGCTGTATTATAGTAAGGTTTTTCAGAAAATTCTTCTTGTGTTAAGGGCTACAGATCATCAAAGCAAATGAAATCTGTTACTCTTCAGTTTAAATTTTGAATAGATAAGACAGACAAATTATGATAAAAAAGATTCTCTATTGTCTGAATCATGTAAAATGAGCAGGGGTGCTGGAAAGATGTGGAGAGAACATAAGTGAAGTTTGTAGTATGTTGGAAACTGAATCCAAGTCATGTCGTTTTGGTCTACTGCAAGGAATAACTGCCTCTGTTTCCTCCAGATTCTCCCACCATAGATTTTGGATTGGAAAGGTTATTACAGCTTTAAATAATAGCATGTAAAGTTTTACCTGAAGAGAATGTTGAAAATTGTTATTAGATCCTAATTTTTTCTGGGCAATGTGGTTAAAAAACCATTCTCTTGCCTTTATTGACACATGAGAGACAGGGTTCCTGCTAGCCATCCATGGATGCAGTGCTTCTCCCGAGTGAAATGCACTGCCAGGTGTTTAAAGCAGCAGAGCTGGAAGGAAAGTGTGGACTGGCTCTGACAGTTAGGGAGACCCAGCTAAGTAAACTGAGTGCTTTATGCAGTGGCAGAAGCTGAATCATGTGCCAGACAAAGCAGACAGCAGGTGTAAAGCCCAGTTAGCATCCTCCAGTTGCTAAGTAAGATCTGACCACGGGCATAAATGAGACAGAATTGGATTTTATTTAATTCTTCAGAGGTCTGTGAGGTTGTAATCCCATGCTTTTACTGTTAGAAGTGTAGCATGAGGCTGATGTGAAACTTAGTATTTGGTTTTGCGCCTTTCTGAAGCAATACAGAATATGGCCTTAGCAGGTATGCTAGGTGTCCCTCTTAGTGTGGATATTCAGTGTACTTGGTGAGATAGGTCAATGTTCTTGTCTTTCATTGTACAGATAGTTATTGCAGCACAAATGAAATGAGGCCCAAACACTCAAAAGTTCTTTGCCTGACTCTATGTGATTTCAGGGGCATTCAGGCCCTGCATATTTCCGGGGCTCGAGGCCAATGTGATTTTCTGTGGTGCCATCAGCAGCACAGGCTCTGTCACAAGCAAAGCTCAGAGAGCTGGGATTTCTAGGTCCCAGGCTAGTGGCTTAACTGCTGGACCAGACTGCCTTTCCTAATCTTTTGTTCAGATCTGTGCCTTAAACCTGTCTGTTCTGCATGATGAAAACCACTGTAGTTGTTATGCTGAAGCTATGTCTCTGAGCTTGAAAAGACTATGTGCTTCTTGGGTATGGGAAATCTGTTTGTTGAACTTGTGCATTGTGGAATAAAAAGCCCAAGTTACAGTTCTGGGTGACCAATACCCTGCACCTACTCTGCCTAGACCACTATTTAAATACTGCACTGTGAGATCATAGCAAAATAAGAGTATGAATCACCAGAAAAACCTGAAGTGTTTAGCTTGTTTTTAGCAGGAAAATCTTCAGGAAAGAGTCCACACAGTAAACAAACAGTGAAATAGAGAAAAGAATGTTTCTACAAACTCTTTTGATCATGGATACACATATTACATCTGTGTGTGTGTGTAAAGACAGAATTTAATAAAAACATAGATGAATTCCGTATAAATAGCTGACTAAATTTTACTGTGGTTGAAGAATTATGCTGAAGCGAGCTTTTTTTAAATAAATTAAATTTTATACTTGATGCCATGCAACTTGCATTAAAAAGTGAAGAAAGCTACCCTTTACTTTCTTCGAGTCTGCCCATGAGTTAGAGAAGTTAGAGGAGACAACTAGCAGGTAATTTTGATGGGGATTTAGGCAATGGGGGGGGGCAGGGAAGGAAACCAAAAAAAGGATAAGTCAACTGGGCAGAGTATCTTTGTTCCCTTCCACTGCAAGGTTTATTGATGCTGTCTGCAGATTTGTGTTTGCTTTACTGCTAGTAGTTAGAGCTGGTGATCAAAGGCTAGTGTAGCTGTACCCATGAAGGCACATAATTGGTTGGACTCTTTGAGTCCTCTGTAACAATACTGGGTTTTGTTGTGTTAGGCAACGCTCCACAAAGTATAAAACATTGTATGATTGCTGGGGCAGTCGGTCAGATGTTTTCTTCTTGTCTTGATTCCTTTCATACAGGAAACCAATATAGCTCAGAGCTTAGGGATGAAAGCTTTAAACTTGGAGGGTGCCTGGTGTTTCCTGAGAATCTCACAGGGGAAACATTGAGTCCTGAAACAGCTTTGCTGCCAGATATATTTTTATAGCTTTTTATTTTGTCTTCTCATTCTCTGTTTCATTTGAATATAATAGGCTCTTTATTTTTAAATGCTCATCTGTTCCTGCTGTTTAAATCCTCACCCAAAAATCGTATTTCTCTGAGTTGTTTTCTTTTTTTGACATCACATTTGGTTACTGTTGAACATATGTGTTACAATGCCTATATAGAAGGGACATTGTTTATTTTTGGGTAATAAATTTTCCATTTTTCTTTCTTTCTTTTGAAGAGAATCTCATATTCCAATTTGAAGCAAAAGGTTATAGACCTATTTATAGTTTGTGAATTTTGGCAGTGATGTAAGCATGTTATGTGGTTTTGTGACATCATGAGGGAAAAAGCTAGAATTGCAGACAAATATGTAAAAGTGCGATTTTCCTGGGTTTTTTCTTTATTACATGTAGTGGAGAAAATATTTCTGATGCAGCTGCACCTGGGTATAGCCTGTATATTCTGAGGACCACTCCAAGGTCCAAGCAGATAAGCTGTTCACAACTTTAATCTTCCAAGACACGTTTCCCAGTAGACTCAAACAAGATAAAACTCAATTAAATAATTGCTTTACAGTGTTTAAATGTAGAATATAAACACCATGCTACTCAAGAATTATTTTTTTCCATACTTTTCAAAATTATCTGTTTTGTTTAGTCATTTAAAAATAATAGATACATAGCTTACTGGTATGATAATTTCTAATGCAGACAAATAAGCAGTATAGGGTAGAAACAGAAGAGTGAGCCTTTGAAAAGCAGCAGTCCCAGGAGCTTAAAGGCTGTGGCATGCAGATTATCGCACGAGTGACACAGCTACCTGGGCCACATTAGTAAGGACATTGCACTGAGCAAGATTATTCAAAAGAGATTTAAAATCTGTGTAAGAGGCTGGCAGCCTGCCTTCTTCATGTAAAACCTGTTTGTGGGAGCCAGCTTCCTTCTGCTCCTGCCCCCATGCACCCTCCAGCCCTGAGGGACAGAACAACAATGTTTGCCTAACTGCCCCTTGTGTGCCAGTGCCTCTGCACAATGCCAGGTCAGCATGACATAAACACATCCCCTCTGGCACGTTGCAGCAGATTTCATTGTGATTTCCTGCACCTTCAAAGCAAAGCAAGCTGGAGAGCCAGAGGCAGGGTTTGCTCTCCATGCTGCTACTGGCTCTGAATGACTTTTGGACAAGTTCTTAAATTTGATTCCTAGATACCTGTCTGTAACTCGCAATTGCAGTGTTTGCCTCTGAGAATATTTGAGAACAGAGCTAGTGGGGAAAAAAGACTTTTCTCTACCAAAGATCTAGAGATTAAATGTTGTATATGTGTGTATTTCTGTATATAATTATTTAATACAAAATACAACTTTATACATTTGTAAATATATAAACTTAAACTCCAAATTAATGAATATCCAGATGAATAATAAAACCAAAAATAATGAAAATCTTCATTACAAAATATTTCTTCCTTTTCAGATTTGTTCAGGTTCACTCATACTGCATCTTAGTGAGACAGGTGAATGCTTTGTTAGAGTTTTGATATTCTGTGGAAAGCAGTGTTTTTTCTTAAGTGAGATTTGCTGCTCAGGAGCTGTTTCAGGAATGCCTTTCTGTTGCATAACTCAATGCAGTACCTGGAAATTATTTTAAGCTCCTTGCAAAAGAACAGACAGAGATCTATTGCATTACAGTTAATAATCATAATGTAATTAACAATTACTACTATGATTACTTAACCCTTTTAAGTAGTCATGTTATTTTATGTGCTTTCCTCTTTGTAGATTGATCATCTTAGTTATTTCTGTTTGCATTCACTTAGCACCTATTAAAATGAAACCTAAAATACATTCTCAAGCAGTTTAGAAGCTTCTTTGTATGTTTGGAGGCCATCTCGGTGGGAAAAGCTTTTTTCAGTTCCCTGTGCTGATGTGCTTGGACTTTGTGTTATGTCTTTTTCCCAGACCTTTGACAGAAAATTGCCTGTTTTCAGTATTTTGAGTCTTACTGGTGATGGCTTAATTATTAACTCTTGGATCAATGGGGAGCCATCTGTTTTCAGTCATCCCAATATAGAGAATTCTATCAGCTCTTAAAGGAAGGAAACTTGTGGAAGTTTGTAGATTTTACACATTTTGTAAGTGGATAATGAATTGGCTTTTCATGTTTCAGTCATTATTAAAGGTTATAAATTCTTTGCCACTGTTCACAAGCCCCTTTGCAATGAGGATATTTTAAAGTCATCAGTAGATGGAGGTCAGTATGCAAGTCTGCACTGGAGCTGTCTGCAAGACTGAACAAGTTACAAATACAATTTTAAAGAGACCTAGAAAACCATTTTTTTCACCTTCAAAATAAGTAGTGACATAAAAGCATAAAATAATTTGCATTAAGGGCTCTCTAAAATCTGGTGAGATTAGGCTCAAATTTGAACTTCAGTATGCTGGGGTACTGCACTCTTTGTGAACTCCTGTCTACACGAGAAATATGAGTTGAGCTTTGTGTTGTTAGTTTCTTTTCCTGGCTGCTGATTGTTACTACCCACAGTCCCACAGAGGAGTGGTGCAGCAGTGATCTGTCTCTCACTACATCAGCATTTTGAGCTGAGTTGGTGTGATCACACCTGCTGAGCCATCCTGGATGTGTTGGAAGACTTGAGGGTCTAAAGTGCTCTGCAGCTCTTCCTCTCCCTCAGATAAGACCTTGCTAACTGTATTTATAGTGGTATCTTCTGGGCCGCTTTCCCATTCTGCTTCAGCTGCTTCCCTCAGAACAGCTTATTGTGGATAGATCTCAACATTTTTCCTTTTGCTCTCAGATCCAGATCTTTGCAACATTGGTGAAGGACCACCAAAGCTTTGGGATTCAGGAAATCTGAGTTGTTTGTTTTGTTTTTTTCTAAGCTTACTTCTGAGATGGTCTTTTTCCCTCCCTCAAATAGAGAGGAGCAATAAAATTAGCCTGCCTCACTTGTTCATGCAATTCTGTATGTAAAAGCTTTTAAGATGCTTGCAGGAGAAAGTAAACTGGTTGTGGTAATGTCATACTATAATCATGCCTAAATATTTCATAATTTAAACACAAGCCTTTAAATTTTCTGTACCTCGGCTTGCTATGAATTATAGCATCATCACTGGAATCCAGGGCACTCGGTACATCAGTAATATACCAAGTATGTGTACCTTTCATAGGTTAAAGGACAAGGAAAAAAAAAGCAATGGATGAAGGCTTCTGTCATGGATTGGAGCTGATATTGACCAGAAATTGCTCTCCTCCCTTCAATTCAATAATTTCTTTTCAGTTTCTTCAGCCTGGTTGCTTTTATGCTGCCGTATTTATTGTTATATGGTTGTTGTCTTTTTTTACTGCAGAGTAGCTTATTGAGACTTGAGGAACTTTATTTGTTTAACCTTGGATCTCTAGATAGAAACTGGTTACTTTGAACCTTTCAGTCTTCTGCTCTTAAATGTGTTGAGAAAAGCAACTTGAATTTAGTACTTTTACTGCAATTTTAAACACACAAATAGGTGTCTTCATTCTTACGAACAACATCAAAAGGCCACAGAGTGCGGAGTGTGTCAATCATACATTGGTCATTCACCATTAATCAACTTAAACGTGCCTATATCTCAATCAGGATCTCTTCTTCCAACGTGCCCACTCTGCCCCACTACTGAAAAAATGAAAATTCAGGAGGAAACCAAATAGACCCCAGTTGTCATGTGCTGTAAGTAAGGACAATTTGACTTCGTAACGTATTTTGATATGAATGTGGTATTTGCCATATGAATTAGTCTATGCTTATTTATATGCAATGCCATTACATTTCAGCCATGGAGTTTGGATTTTCTGTTTGCAGTTCTCATGAAGATTGCTTAAAATAACAGATCCTAAACTGTTGCAGACTGATTAGTTAATTTTATAACTGATAAAAGCAATAAAGTAATAAACATCAAAGTACCTCAGTCCAAAGTTCAAAAATGTAAAGCAAGAACAAATATGTGGGTGTTTGACAGTTAATTCCCAGTCCCTGAGTACATGTGTATTTATGTATTATGACCCGTCCCATTTTCATGTTGTACATGTTGTGCGTCACCACTGCTTAACTCCACTCTGTGTTGTGCAATTTGTTTGGGCTCACATCTTACAAGTCAATATATTGGTTTTCGTTAGTGCTCTGGTTTCATAAATGGAATTATCTCTTTGGATGGGAAATACAGTAAAAAAACACATATGTTGCTTTACAAGGACAGTGTTCTTGTTTGTGTGCGTAGGTATTACTTAACAGAGGCTGTGTATCCCAGACTGTGCGCCTTTTTTGTGTGTAATTTGCTGAGTAAAATTTTAAAAGCACGTTTCTACCTAAAGCAATGGAATTAAAATATACTTGGTTATTTTTCCTATTCTGATGTTTTCTCTCAACCCTGCTATTATTACTTTTATGCACCAAAGGTAAGCTTACTTGCCCTATAAATCTAGTAAAAGAAAAACTCTGCCCTGAAAAGTTTGTATTAACACACAAGTGTTCCTATTCTTGCTAGACAAATTATGCAGAAAAAGGCAAAGTCATTGAACCACATGCAGTCTGTGGTCATCTGATATGACTTCCTTACTATAGGGAATAGGAATTAAAGAAGAAATACAGAAATTAGCCCAAATGTCCCCAATTCCAGTCAGTATGTCAATGAAAGAGCATCTATTGATTCCCTCTCTCTTGATCTTCCACATCTCAGGTACAAGCTTTGTAGTGATAGTCCAAAGAAGCACAACATAAAGACAGTATAAGGAATTTCTGGTGAAATAGAAGCTCTTACTAGTTTTGTATTTTGGGAGTTTTTTTGTTTGTTTGCTTGTTTGTTTTTTTTTTATTTCTGCCAGCAATCTGTATTGTGGCAGAGAAGGCAGAAGTTGCTGGATGCTGTGGCTCAGGATTGTAACTGAGCAGATCTACTTACTGGCTTACCTTTGAAGACAGGGAGCCATCCCTCCTTTTCCTTGCTGCTAGATCTGGTGGATGTAGGTCGGCATGCTACATCCATTCAGTTCACTGGTGTGGCACAAGATGTATCCTGGGTAATTTTTAGTAGATTACTGAATCAAAGTGTTAAGTAAGGGGGTCTACAAGGGCCAAGATCAGTTCAAGAAATGCCTAGGGAATTTCCCTTCTGAGAACCTTTCCAGTTTTCTGATTCACTAACTAAATATTTCTCTGCAAACAGCTAGGAACTCCTTGAGAGAAAGTATTCCATGGTGATAAATGTGACACAACTGTTCTGTAATTTTGCTTTTATTCACTAGAGACAGATCAGTGTTGTTTGGTTAGGTTTTGTTTTTTTTCTGTTAAACTCTCCTTTATGTTGTGGGATTGTCTAATGGCATGCTCTTCAAAGGAGAGAAACAATATTCTTAGGAACTGGAAGCCTTCATTGTTCCCCCTGCTGCTCCTTTGGCTTGATGCTGTATTCAAGGAGTAATTGTGGGAAGCCAGTGCTCTTCTTCCTAAACACAAACTAGGTCGAACTGCGCTCTTCCTGTCTGCTATTGTTAGCAAGAACATTAGAAAATTGCTGTGTATCAAGTCAGCCATGGAGAAATAAAAGCAGGACAATTAGTATCTTTTTCACAGCTGAATGCAATGCCCACCTTTTCACTTGCCCTACACAGAATTTTTTGCACTGAAAATTATGTCAAATAATCTTAATAAGAAGGATGATTTCATTCCCTTTAGTGAAATTATATGAAGAAATAAAGCAAACAGATTTAGATTCTGGGTAGTTTTGTGTTTGATTTTTTTTGTTTGTTGGTTAGGTGGGGTTTTTTTGTTTATTTGGATTTTTTTTTTCTCAGTAGTGACATTCTCTTTTAAAAAAGTGTTAGCCTATGAAGGTAGCAGTTGTGTATTTGTTCAGCAAGCATGGTAAGAGCTTTTCCAACTTTTATAGTCTCTTTAGCTAAGGTAATTTTTAAATAATTTGTCCTTAACTTTCTCTGTGTTGCCACAAGAGAAGGCAGCGAAATAGAGTTGAACTTAGAACCAGATAAGCAACTCATTTCTATATGCCTTCCTACTTCAGACTGAGATTAGGTGGAAAACAAAACAAAACACTACCCAACTCAAAGTTCATTTTCTGGATTTATTTATTTGCAGCAAGAAAATAGTATAAAATAGATGTCAGAGAAATGCATTACATCATTGTATAATATTAAGGGGGATTTTGTTATAAATTTGTACTTCTAAAACCTGTAGAATTGGAATGAAACCCTTATTGCTGCTAAAATTTTCTCCATAGCCATTCCCAGAAGATTTTATTATTCACAGTATTCCTTCAAAGAATCTTCACTGAGATCAGAAAAACATGTCGTTTTAGGGCAAGTGTGAAATATCATATGAAGATTCCTAATATGGAGGAAAAAAAATTTAATTCTGTGTTTAGAATGAGGTTCAAGCTTTTGTTTCTGTTGCTTAAAAGGTGCTACAGTTTTCTAAGCATCACTTCTAACTGCCAGCTGTTTTGAAGACTGTGAGTTTCAAAACATTTATCTTGTGACATAATGGTATATTTTCAAGTATATTGAATATAGCGGATTTGGACTCGAGATTAGTCAGCTTAATCTAATTTCACATTTTTATTCCTTTTGTTTCTGCTTTTTATAAGTGAGGATATTTATAAGGCATCCTTATAAGGTGGAGGAATGTGTTGTTTAATAACATGATTCAGAGAAGCATTTCATTCCTTTGGTTAGGGTAAGAAAATTTTTTTTAATTCACAAAGTCAGTGAATGGTGATAAGCATGGTGGAAAAATTTTTAGGTTAATGAGGCATGAATAAGTGTTGTCTTTCCATGAAGAGATGAATAAAGTGATTGTATTTATTGTGGCTGAGCAATGTATTTAAGAATATCTAGTACTGCTATTCAAAAATGGTCTTTTAATAACCTTTTTGTGCAGATAACTGCAGGCCCGTGTGAATGTCACAGTCAAAACTGAGGAGTCTTATTCTGAATAGACTTGCCTAGTTTTAGAGCTGAGTTTGAAACTGCAAGTCTTCTCCAACAGGAATAGAAAGACAAGGGCTCTTCTGTTAGAAAGAGTAAAATTTGTAGGACTTGAAATGTGAAATGAGATCTAACAGCTTGTGACACAACACATTTTACTGACCTACACGGTCAGTTGTAAACACTAGATGGATTTTCAGATCAGTGCCTATCTTAAAATTTTATGTTTTCATATCTCGTGTTCCGGAAAGGACATTATTCAGAGCTAAAAGTAGTTTAAAAAGTTGAAGCCTGTTACAATTTTCTGTCAAAGCTAAATCTTGACTGATTTCAGTCTAGGGAATTCAAGGCCTTGTTCAAACTGAAACATTTAAATTTATTAAAAGCTGTTGAATCAGAGCATATCTTAAACCACATACATGGCCTCATATATGATGGTCACAAACATGGCATAATCGTGCTTGAGAGTCTGCTTTTCAAGGAATTATTTGAAGTATTTGCATATACTATTTTTTTTCTTGCTAGTGTTCTAGGGCATCATTTCGTCTTTCTGTAAAGAAAAGGAGTAAAACTCTGATCCAACTGAAGTCAGTACTTTCATGTTGAGGTCGTATATACAGTCTAAATTTTTTTGGTTGTTTTTCTTTGTTGGTTTTTGGGGGGTTTTTTTTGGATGTCATAAAGAGTTGTTACGGTCCTTCCCAGGTGGTTAAGTTGTGCTGAGTTGGAAGGACATTTCTTGGCATAGGATGAATGTTTTTAACTTCGTGGCTAAACTCTAAGAACCTGGCAGGGCAGGGAGAAGGCTAAGGCATGCCACCAGCCACCAGAAGCAGTTGGAGGCCAGCGCTGTGCTTCCTGTGGTGCTTCAGTACTGCCAGTTTTACAGCTATGGGACACATGGGATGACCTGTGAAATCTTTCTGAACAAGAGTTCAACATTATGTAGGTCAGATTTGCATGAGACCACGGTTTATGCATAGGGCCTGTTGTTTTTAAAAGAGTGTAATGACTTACCCATTGCCTGCCTGAGCACTCCTTTTTAATGTTAAACACCTATGGAACTACTGCGGAATCAGCCTCAGTTGGCCACATTTCTGAGAGAAGTGCATCACAATAGCACATTAGTCATCCTCGCTTGATAAAAACAAGAAGGATGAATGACAAAGTGTAGCACAATGTAGAGCTCTTAAGCTTGTATTGAAAGAGCTAGGGTTTGTTTTTTTTGGGGTTGTTTTTTTTTAAAGTGTATATGAAGACACTGGTGATTCTTGAAAGCCTCTCAGTTTTAGGTTTGAAACACTACAGACTCCTTGGGATTGCAGGATCTGTACAAATACTTGATTCAGCCCTTTTACCCTCTGAAAAAATTCTAGCTTCTGCCATGGCATGGGGCCATCTGACGAGTCCTTGGAAACAACCAAGTAGAAAAGGTCTGCCTGCTCTGTGTAAACATTCAAGAGCACACAGCATTTTCTGGGGGAGCTGGACTTTTTTCCTGAGTCACTACATTCTTTCTCCACAGCTGTGCAGTTAGCTGCTGCCTTCCAGAATTTTGCACGGTGAAGTTTGGGGCACAGGAAAGACTCTAAGTAATAGTGGCCAATTGCGCTGTATTGAATAAAGACTGTTAGTCTTTCTCTATTTCAGTGTGCTGTAAAGGACAATTTCCCAGGATTGATTAAGTGTTGCAGCGCCAGATGTGGGGATCTGTTGAGCTGTATGTAGATCTCAGGGGGAAGAAAAAACAGTTTTGATGACTTATGGAAAGACTTTTGCTTGCAAAAGAGAAACATAGAAATGATCTCTTAGTAGCTGGCACAAAATAATAGAAGGAAGCTCTAGATGTAAAAGAATAATTTGAGCACGGGGTATGTTATCTGGAGCATCAGGAGAGAATGATTTCTGTTTCTCCTTGTAAAACTATATATCAGGCAGATGTTAGCTATTGTTGCAGGAAAGTGGCAAAAATACAGCAGTAAAGAAATCCCAATATACTTACCAAGTGATGTTCATACTGCTGAAGGCACCTACCTCACATCTGTAAATTCAAAGACTTAACACTTGGTTCTTCATTCGCACATTTGTTCATCCAGCTGCTTTGGTTCTATGAGTAAAATTTCATTGTAGGGATCATTTAAAACTGGCTTATGATTTCACTGGCATATGAGGAATACTTTAAAAACATGAAGCACTTTTACATGTAATTTGATTTATAAGTTTGCTTTTTTCTGTATGACTGATTTCATTGTAATTTCAAGCTGTGATGTTACACAACAGAGAGAATCACTCTGCTGTTATAGTCCCTTTTATTCTTTGCCTCTTATTTGGTTTGCCATTGAAACGTTGGGACAAATGCCTCAAGAAATGGTGTAACAGTCTCTCTAAGGCTTTGGAGGCCTGGACAAAGCAATAGAAGGAACATGCAACGTGCAAGTTATGCACTAGGGAATCATGAAGACATTCAGTTATTGTTTTTTGTTTTCTGAGTAAAATTACAATTGTAATTTAATTAAAATGCAGAATGCATGTTTGCAAGGTGTTCAGTACCCTCTGCTCCTTCTGAGGACAGTGGGTCTGAAGAATGACAGTTTTGGGTTTTTTTCTCTCTACTCCTATGGCTCTATACCACAGTGACATTTATTCCAATCCTGATATGGCATTTAGATTAAACATTTGGAATCTAAGTCTCTGACTTTCCTTAAAAACTAACTTCAAAGCAGATAACAAGACTATGACGATAAGCTTTTACTTCAGATGAGTGAAAATATTGTTTTAAATATCTTTAAATGTATGCATGTCACAGAAATCCAGGACTAGATCTGGAGATTTTTTAACCTTCCTTATAATAATGTTGGGTTATTATTGGACATAGTCTGTGTATGTATTAAACTAAAATATAATTGACTATAAACCAGTCATGACATGTTGTGCTTTTTAGGAGGTCACTACTCATGGAATAAAGATTTTTTAAAAAAAGTTATAAGTTATGTGTCCTAAAATATAAATTTCCAAATATAGATTAGACCTTACAATACAAAATAACTCTGTTTATGCCCAAGAAAATAATAAACTCATTTATTATTTGCCTTAAAGTAGGCCTTATTATTAGGCATTAAAGCAGGATTAATTAAAGGATTCTTAAAAAATAAGAAAGAGAAAGAAGAGAAAGAAAAAGGAGAGAGAAAGAAAGAGAGAAAGAGGGAGAAAGAAAGAGAGAAAGAAAGAAGGAAAGAGAAAGAAAGAGAAAGAGAGAGAGAAAAGAATCCTTGAATACAATTTCAGAAGGGCAAAGCTTTCTACTATGTGTTCACTCCCTATACATTTGACTTTGGACAGAATGACAGAGAAAGATTGGATTTTGAGAATGTAAAAGGAAAACCACCAAAATTCCATTAACTTTAGTTTGAGGAGATGTGAATCTTAGGTACATGTCTTCAGTATGTAAAGGTTAAAATGCAGTTGCCTTTGAAATGAAGTTGACAAAAAAGAGAGTGATTAGTCAGTGTCAGTGACCAATTATTTATGCATTTCATCTTAAAAGTCTACAAGTTCCAAGTCTGTCTTCATCAAGAGCCTAGGCTTACAAGAAATGTCATCAATGCAATTTCTGTTTCAGAAGAGTGGAAGGTGTATTGGTAACTGAACAGGTTCCACAGATGCATATATCACACATTACTTTCAGTGTCAGTGGCCTAATCTTATTGCTGCTTTTTATGCTTCTATCACCAAAAGCAAAAAAGGAGAAAGTGGGCCAGAAAGACAAGAAAAGCAAACAAACAAACAAAAACCCACAAAAGTTTGCCTTCACTGTTTGCACTGCTCTTTGAGTGATTTTACCTTTTAATTCTAATGCCTGGGGAGTTTCAAAATGACAATATTTCTCAAAACTGACTTGGTTTTGGGGAGAACGACTACAACAGCTGTTTCTTCTCCTAAAACTTAGTAGAATGGAATAAATTTGGGATGCAGGCAAAACTACAGAAATACTTAATGGAATGCATCTGAATTTCAACATCCTGTGCTGAAATGAGAAACCAAGAAAAATGTAGATATAAAGCTATAATGATCTGAATGTTAGACATTCATTTCAAAGGATGACTGGCTTTTTTGGGAAGGGAAGATTTTTATTGTTTTTTTTTTTTTTTTAATTAAAATATGAGTACAGTCACAAAGTGAGCTTATGAAACAGAATGTGAGACTAAAATGTGATAGTCAGCAATGAAAATAAAAATAACTTGTGACACAAATACTTTCCTTTGAAAAAATCTCAGGATGGTAGATGGATCTTCTCCTGTTTGCAAATTTAAGGTCTTCTATGTCTCTGCAAAATGCACAAAATGTGGCTTCTAGAATTTCAGTACTTTGACAAAGCCTTAAAAAGAGCTGAAAATGAGGGAGTCCTCAGTCTAAACGTCAGCGACTTGGCAAGGCTTTGGACAGCTGGCATTAACATCAATGCTGGTATTCAGCTGACATCCTCGTTCAATGTATCTTTCTTACTGCAGCTAGCAGGGAACAAGAACTATTGTGACTGCAACTTTGAAAGCAATATTTAATTAAGTAAATTGATGTGGTCATTGGGAAACTGCAAATCATTTTTATGTGGCCTTTTTTCTCTTTATTAAAGGCGCTTGAGGGGAGGCTCTTTGCATTCAATAAAGTTTTATCTTTACAATAAGTATTTAGTGGTTTGCATGCTTCAGCTTGCTGCTCAGTGGTGGAGTTTTTCCTTTAAATATCTGAATTCTCCACCTACACTTTCAGGAAAAAATACAACATTTGATGGTGTTTAACTTGTGCTGAAGATACAAATTATCCTTTTAACTAAAGTTGGAAATGTTGTTTAGTTCTTCTAAAGGACCCGAATAAGGAAAAAAATTAACATTTCAGTGAGCTGTTTCCTGCCTGCTTCAAGAAATAATTTTACATGCACTGGGCTCATGGAAGTGAAAAGCAGAAATACGCTAGTGTTTTGGAGGAGAAAGCAGCTTGTGCAGGAGCTGCAATCAGTATCCTTTGCTTGGGTCTCCCAAAGAAGAGGGAGAAACAAAGATGTGAATACTAAAGGGTTAACTGCAACACTGAGAGCAATTTGTCTATTGTTTCTCTATTAATATCTTTCACCAACTTACCACTCATCACCTTTTCCAAGTAGTCTCCCTATAGCAACAAATGGCGCCATAGACAAACCAGATGCAATCTCGTCTCTGTTTTCTTTTCATAAGCATTTGTGAATTTGTTAAAATGAAAGGTAAGGGAAGTGGGAGAAAAATGTTTATTTTGTAGAAGCTGGACCAAGAAGCATTGAGAACAGGAGACTCTTTTTCCTGTAACCCCCTATGCTGCCTGATGGGCCTCCACAGTTCTCTGGTGTGATTTGATTTCCTTAAAGCAGTTGTTCTGTGTCATTGAAATGAACCTAGGTTCCCTTCACCGTAGTCTTGATCCTCAGCTTGCATTCTGAATATTTAAAACATATTGTCAGAACCCTAGGTCCAAAACTGGATTCTGTAATGCCCCACCTTTAGTTTGCTGCTAATTTTCATCTCTCTGTTGAATTCCATAACGCAGTTTTCCTCAGTGACATATCTGCACGTTATGTGCATGCGACGTGCGTGTTTTCGTGTCTGCAGCATGAGGGCGTGAATGCAGACTGTTTTTTTTCCCTAGCAATGTTGTTTAAAGTCCTTGAATTTAAATCTTTCCTTTGCTAAGCAAGTCCTTTTCCTTAAAAAGAAATCTATTGCTTTTCTTCTTTTTTTGGTCTTTAAGCTTCTTTCAATTGTAGCTGACTGTAAAAGATGGAAAGCATTTATCTTTATATGGAAAACAACCATATGCTTTATTTGAATATAGGTTATTTCAGTTTTTAGAAAAACCTCCAAACACCATGGAAAAAACCTCATCCCAAAACCCAGACTTATGAAAACAAAAAGTCTCTGGAAGAATAGATAGTTTGTATCTCTTTTGTTGCAGTTGAATGTTAAATAAACATAAAATGCCAACCGTTCGACTTATAATAACAGATTTATATGTTTTTACAAGTGTAAACAATTGTTATATTATAAGAGTTACCTATTATCCTTTGATGAATCTTTTTTATAACTTTCCAATGACGTGCACAAAGTAGGATCTCTTGTGATTGAGTGCTCACAAGCAGCCCAGGTAGAACTTCTGGACACTGGTCACATGAAGAAGTCATCCTCCATCATTCAACCTCTGAACCGCAATAAAAGCTAGCCAAAGTGGTTTTGAAACAGCTGTTCTTTTGTAGCAGTAATTACCATAGTTGTGTAGAAAAAAGTTAGACGATCACAAATGGGAGGAAGATCAGTTCAACAATTATAAATCCTTGCTTCCACTCACTTATAGGTATGGAGCCTTGAACGACTAGACTACACTTCTACTTCTTTAGAAAATACAGTTGATGCAGCTTTATACATTTGCAACCACAATGCAGAAGATATTGTTAGTAGAAAGAAAATTGGCATTAATTCCTTCCTGTCAATTGCACAAGTAAATTCCAAGGTTTTCCCATTCCGTTTGATGATTTGCATGTGTGTATAGGCTGATCGGCCTACTTAAATTGTAGTGGCAAGACCTGAAATGTTTATTGCCTCATAAATATGTAAGATATTTTGAGAACTCCTGTCACCTCTTTGGCCAGTAGTGAGCTTTGCCATATGACGTTAATGGACCAAGACTTTTCCCAGTGTTGCTCGCCCCTAATACTGGAAATCTGCCAAGAAAGCCAGCCTGAATTCCTGGCTGAAGTTGTGTTTGAGGTATCTGTGGCTCCTGGTGTTGAACAGGAGAGAAAAAACTTGCACTCAGATAGATTTTCCTGACTTTTGAAGAGCGTCTTGTCTCTTTATCTTTTGCAGCCGGTGCTGTAAACACTTCTTTAACTACTTCCAGAGCTCATTTCCACAAGCACAACATTTGGCTATGCCATTCGTTTGCCGCCACAACAGAGGAAAGCAGTCTTACAGGGTCACTTTGTTGCCTGTGTTATACTCTATCATCATCCAGCCAGTGTTTACAGAATGCCACAGTTAACGTTGCCCAGATGCTTTATCTGTGGGAAACCTAGAAACCAGGCAGCACCAACGGCCAGTTTTCCAAATTCAGTGGTCTTATCCGAGACCTAGGCTGTTCGTGTGAGCAGGGTCACTCCTTGGCCACGCTGTGCTGTCAGTTTGCCCTGACAGGAGGTAGCAGTACTGAAGATGTTGAAGTTTGTGTTGTTTAGGCCACTTACAGCTTTTCAGCAAACATTTTAGAACAAAGTGATGTGGTTTCTCTGGCAGCTTGTGGACCTAAGAGCATTTTTTAACATAAGACTATGGTAGGAATACTGCCTCTAACTACAAAAACATTTTAAGTAGTTGCTAGCAGAGCACAGGGACATTGTGGGAGCTGCATGGTTTTCAGAAGCTGGACTATGCATGCCATTTAGCCTGTATTTTGCTTTGGTCATACCCTTTTTTCATTTGGGTGCACGTTTTTTTTTCAATGTTTTTTCACTTCTCACCCTTGCTGATGATTACTAAAGTCAGTTATATCAGCTTTCTTAGAGTAGCTTGCTCTTAATGGAATATACAAAATAAGATTTCTTTTGGTAGCAGATTTTAGAGTGTGTATATCATGGGCATATACCAACTAATCTTAAGACCTGAAGAAATAAGACTATTTTCAGCCATGCTGAGGGAATATTTGAAGTAAAATGTACAATTTAACTGCACAATGTCTTTATAGAATCATGCCAATAATATTTTACTGAAAAGAGTTAATATTTTTCATAAAATTAATACTTCAGAAATGGTCACATTCCACCATGTGCATACCTGCAAAGTAAAAAAATATTAATAATTTGTTGCAACTCTATTTGTTTTCTACAAACCACGGGCAGAAATGTCTGGCTACATAATCTTTTAAAATTATGTGTCTCTGTTTATGGGATTTTAAAAAGTATATAAATTTTGTAATCTATTTTTTTTAAATGGGTTCTTTGATGTTGTGTATTTCTATTTAAAAATATTTTGTTGTTAGTTGTTTATTTCTTGAGGAATTAATATTGTTTCCTGTATATTTTAACCTTCTTATACAAGAAACTTTCTTGTACAACACACAAATGACCCTGTTACCTGAAGTTCTACTATGATTTAAAGATTTTTCAGGTTTCTTCCTTTAAGGGCTGGAGATAGGGTTCTTTTAACTGCTTCATATCCACATTCCAAAACCTATTTAAAAACCTGAGTCTAAAGTCCAGCTGACAATGAACTCTATTTTCAGCTAAAAATCCCTCCTCCCCCACTTTGACACACGCTGTTTCTGCTGCTGGTCCACTTGTGATAAAGACCAAAACTGTTGTTTGGCTGACATGCAGAAGGAGTTGTTTATCAAAAGGAGGCTATTCTAGGAGGATATGCTCTTTAAACAGAACAATGAGGATTTTGAAGATAACCAAATCAGTACTACATAGGTGTTAGATCTGTTTTAAATTGTTTCTGTGTTGGAAAGTAGGAGGGGGCCCTTTGAATCCCTGACTTGCAAGTGTGAAATGGCTAAATCCAAATTAGGTGCAACTGTGCTTTGTACTGCAGCTCATACTTATTTGTAGGGCCTGAGCACAACACCTAAGGAACACAGGCTGGGAATGTGGGGAAAAGAGACTCAGAATATCCAATTTTATTTTGTGACTCAGATGTACCTTGCATTTTACTCAGGTTTGTTGTTGGCTTTTTTCTGTTTGTTTTTTGGGATTTTTTTGTTCCATCCTTGGTGCTGCCTAGATGAAGCAGCAGTATCTAAAAACAAAGCTACAGGCAAAGTCATCTTTGGCTAGTTAGGTCAGGTTATAGATATATTCCCATTCTCTTGATATAAATTAACTGGTTCTCGGACATGCAGAGAAGTATCAATAGCTGATAAGTGAGAGGAGAAACCAAGGAACCTCATGGGAAACTTAGTTCTGTACAGAAGATCAACGGATGCATGTAAGGCTGCTTACACCTTCTACAGGGAAAGAATCTCTCAAAGAATAAAGGTGGCCTTCAAAGGCAAGGGAGAGGAACATTATATGTTCTATAAAACTCTTAGATGACTGTTTCTATTCTTTCTGAGCTATCACAATCCCTCATTTTCTTTAATGAAAGATTTTCTTCAAATGTTTTCTCAGATATTTGTGTAATTTTGGAATATACCTATATACCTATGACCAGGTATAGCTGAAAATTCCCATTTGTCCCTCATTTGGAGTGGTCTTCTTTGGTACATTTAAAAATATCTTTCTAAAACTAAGAAACTGAAGACTTCCTATAAATAAAGCAACATCAGTTCACTTTCCCACCCTTGTACTTCCCCCTCTTAAGGCTAACAGCCAAAATAGCTCTATACATGAAAAGGAGCAAAAAATACTTTTCTTTTCCAGCGCTGATCATATGCAGGTGATTTAAGGCCACGTAATGAATTACTTGCAAGACTGTGATGATTATTTCTGCTGGCCATTTGATTAAAGCTTAGTCTGAATATGTTTGGAAGATTTCAGATGGTTCAGAAGAACATCTGGAGGTGCCCACTTTTCCTGAAATGACTGTTTTGATTGATTATGGAAGGGTAGAGGTATTTTATTCACCTGGTAGACATCTCCTTGCCCCCAAAATTCAGGAGTAAAACTTTTTCAGCTGTAAGTTTCCTGTCTTCTCCCTCCTTCAAAACAAATGCAAGCTTGCATTCTTTTAAGTGTGGAAAGGGCACTTCAGACACCCCTGCCTAACATCAGTGACACTATTCGGCATCTTCACCTGAAACCTGGCTTTATTTTCTTAAAGAGTCCCACTAGGTAAACCCCACGAAAAAACTAACCTTTGACAGCTCTTGCTGTTTTAACCATCACCTTTTAGAGTAAAGTGTGATGATGTGAATATGAGGAGGGACAGTTTGTTTGTACTAAAGCCAGCCTTGCTGTTTGTTTTCTATTCTATTTCAGAAGCTGTATCACAAAACCAGGAAGAAAAAGTGACTCCATGGTTATTCAGAGAGATGTAGGTATGTACTTTTGTGCAGCGAGGTGAGTGGTAACCTGATTATTGCAGTAAGTTTTGCCAAAGGCAGAGCTGTTAAGAGTGGAAAATAATGAACTTTTTTCTGTACTTGCTGAGTAATTGCTTTGCAGGGGGACACAAGAATATCTTGGTCAGCAGTGACAACACCATAGTTTCCTGTGTTGGACAGTCCACATGGAACTGTGTGCAGTGCTCTGCTATTGAGTTTGCAAACTGTTTCATAAGTATGTTGCCCGGGATTTAACCAAAATAGAGTTTATTAAACTGAAATGATCCTCTTTAACTGATATAGATTCTTAAGTGTTTTAATTAGTGTGTCCCAGTACAGATTTAGAAGCCTATTTTTTACCCTTACATTTGAAAATGCTACCCTAGCCTCTTTTTTTTTTTTTTTTTTTTTTTTTATTCTAAGTCAAAAACCTATATTTCTATTTGGTTGTGTGGTTTTTTTGGCTTTATTCTAATAACTCTTGACCTACCCATGTAGTTTAACTGACTAGAAATCAGGGTTGGCCCTAGTTATTGCAATGGCTTATATGCTTGGACAGTGATGTAGGAAACCAAGTTTTTTGACAATGTAAAGGGTAGAAACCCTGCTTAAGAGGAAATACATTTGCATACTTAAAATACTAAGCAATTTCATGAAGGAAACGATTATATCTTGCAGTGCTCCTAAGAGTCCAGTGAGCAATTTTCTGTTTTGTGTGTGCCCACGCCTGAACGTTTGTCAGTGTTGAGCTTGGTGCATCGATTGTTGCTGCCTGAACTCTGGACTTGCTTTAATGGTTGGTCCTTTGGTCTCACCGCTGTGCTAGATGGAGCCTTTGGTGACTATCACAATGTAAATAAGTACAGTCAGTTTGTTTCTAGCCTATTAGAAAAAAGAGTAAGTTGTATGTGTCAAAGAAGGGGGAAAAGCTGTTAAGGATTCATTTGCATGCCTTTGAGATGCAGAAGGTACAGGAAGCAACGGGTTTAGGGGAGGGCTAGCAAAGTCATTCCGTAGGGGTATAACAATAGGGAAACATGGAGAGTGGGTAGATGTTGTTAGATTACATTAGTGCAGATTTATTTGGCAAGTGGTGTTTATTATGCTATTAATCATATAGAGGTACTTAAAGCTTGCAGAAATAGTCTTATTCCATGAATCATCATGAAGAATGGTCAGTGGTATTTTTTTCTTTGTTTTTTTGATTGTTTGTGGTTTTTTAATCATAGGAAGAAATTCCAATTTTTTAATAGAAATGCTAGACTAGAACTAGAAAATGAAAGAAGGCAGTAAGGTAGTTTAGGCAAACTGATTTTCTCTGCTGCCATGATTGTCCCTAGACCGGGTATTCGTTCCTCTTTTGCATTAGTGATATTATTTTTGTGCTTTTGCCCTTGTTATAATTTTAAATGTGGGGAAACATGATGACTTGTACCAAGTTTTGTATTTCAGCAAAGGAGCGACTGCAAATAGAAAGACCAAATGAATTCACAGTTGGCTGGAGCTAATTTTGTTTAGTTACTAGCTTATATCGTGGATTTCTCTGCCAGTTAGCTGTTTGAAAGTAAAATAGAAGACATAGCATTGCCTAAAACTGAGGGAATGGTTGGAGTTTCAATGAAATAGCCACTTCATACCCTTGCCAAATCATATCTCATTTACTTTGCATTTGTAGGTATAAAATAGGACACAGATCTGATAGCTGCTGACAACCTTCAATGTCTGTGGTTTCCCTTCAAAGGTTTCATTTGCCGTAAACATTTTCTGCTTGAAATTTACCATGAGGAAGAAAGCTGGCGTAAGACTTGTCTATGGAGCGTCACAGAGTTGGACAAATTGGCCTGTGATAAGGCTCCCCACCTCTCCAATGCACCTACTGCTGCTCTCAGAGTGCCCCAGAAGAACCTGGCTCAAAGCAACCACTCTGCCTGTGTATAGATGGCCATCTCATAGCCAGTGAGAACCCTTCCCAGAAGCACATCCCTGGACTAGGCAACTCTTGCTTCACATCCTTGACCCTCTTCTCCTAGTCCCTTCTGGTACCACTCTTTCACTTTTCTACTAGTTTAGCTGCTTTTTGCTCCCTGAAAGCCATGCAGATGCACAATTCTCTCTTGTTTACAATCTCTCTCAATCCTGCTGAGGGAGAGCTTCTTGCATTATTTTTCTCCCTTGTAATGCAACTAAGCCACCATCAGCCTTATCTGAAGGAGGGAAATGGTTTGTCATTGGAACTTCTCCTGACCTCCAGCTCTCTCTTGCCCTTACACTCTGTCAGCTACCATTCTTTAACGTTGCACTTTTAGTGCATAAGCAGATAACAAAATGGGTGGAAAGGGATCTATCTGTACGATCTGTGGCAAATACATGTTTGCCACTATATTATTTTATTAGCGTAGCTTTTTCCTGGGTCCTGAACACTATTTGCCTACATTCGGTGACTCTTTTACTTTCTCTCTATTAATTTTCAAAGCAAATTTGAGCTATCTATTAAGTGCTACAATAACTTTGTGTAGACTAGTACTTTCTGGATTTGTATTTTTCAGCATGTTGTTTGACCCACTTTGCTGAATTAGTTTCCAGTTCCCCTGAAAAAGACTGTATTGCCTCCTTTCTGGTTTTGTTATTTCCTTTTGTTTGCTGAAATATTTAATAAAAAGTTGCAGCAAGTAAAGTCCATGGACTGAAGTGTTAGCGGAGGAAATTTCATTGGCTGAACAATATAGAAGGTCAGATTTGGTGTTTTGCATTTAGGTGTATTTTCTTTAATTCTTAAATGGATGCACTTGTCAAGATATTTTGTTTGCTTAATTGCACTATTTATTTTAGGCTAGCTGAAGATAGAACTGTTTCCTATTCAGTTTTTATTTTCTTGATGCTCGTGATGTCATCATATTTCCTTTTTAGTAATTTACAGACTGTTCCATAATAGAAGTGTTGTCTGGTAGTAAACTAGTGGACTCCCCCTCTCTGTATTGATTTTTTTGAGAGCAGAAATGGCATCTTTGACATCTTCATAGTGTACTCTTAAGTTAGTTTAAACAAAGAAGAAAGGAAAAAGAGATGAATACTTTCCCTATCCCTCCACAGTCATCTCTTAAACATGTGGTACAGTGTTGGAAACAGTGAGTAATCCTCACCTTCGCAACTCTGCCAGCCAGAGTGTTTCATGAGAGAAATGGTGTTTTGCTGATGCAGGGACCTGCTTACTCCAGTGGGTTTCTGTTTGCACCTTTTGAGATGCCACAAAATTTAGTGCATAGGTCATGCAGAGGGAAATTAATTTGTTGCCATCTCATTTCAGCTCCTGCTTATCCTTATCATGTGTCTGTGCTCTCCTCCAGTGCCTGGCAGGGGCTCTGCAGAGTGGCCTGTGACAGGAATAGCCTGCAGAGTTGCTTGGGGTATGAGCAGAGCTGCCTCCTCTGCCCTTAGGAGCTGTCTGGCCCCACGCCTGCCCTTGCCACGTGTGCCCAAGCCCTCTCCTCTTTTCTGGTACTTGTAGTGCTCCTGAATCATTTAAGTAAGGTAGCCTTGAAAATGTAATATGGAAGTTTTAGAGAATGACTTTGGGCAGGGTTTACATGTTAGGCATCAGATCCTGGTTGCCTCTGTTCAGACATACCTGCTCTGAATTTACCTTAGCTTCAGGGAAGTGTCTATAATGATGAATGTGACCAAGAGGAGCAGGGCTTTCTTCTGTTGTTTGGAAGGGTGGCATGAGAAGGGTGCACAGGATGGTTGTGTCAAGGTTTGATGTCTTTGGGCTAGCTGGAGCCATGTCAGTGCAAACCATATGTAGGAAGTTAGGGCAAGTGTGGTGAAAGCCACAACAGAAAATGCTCTCATCTCAGCACAATGCACCTATACCAGGACTTTGTGGTATTGCAGCTACCTAAGTGTGGTTCAAGCATTGTAAAACAAACCCCTTCCAGATATCACAAATCATTCTCCTTTTGAAAGTTCTTCACTGTTTCAGTCTTCCCACACCTCCCAGCCTCAAATGCTTTGCCTCATGCTCTAGTCTAAGCATAATAAATTTTGTGCCCTCATTTTTAAAATCTTTTGTTGCACTCAGCATCTGCACTATGGCGACCATAGCATTCCTTTTGTATTGTTTTCTTGCTTTCAAGATATACCTACTGTTTTGCGCTGTCCTCATTTACACCGTTACTCAAAACTTAACATCTTTCTCTATTTTATGTGTATTTGATGACGTGAAATCTGCACCAGAAACTTAACTGTAATAGCCTGCTATTTTCTTTATGGTTTCCAGTAAGAAAGTCCACTACAAGTATGTGTGTCTCCACTTCAGATGCCAAAAAGACATTCATAGCTTCTAAGTCAATCATCTGTTGGTCTGAGGTGAAAAGAACCAAAAAACTTCACTTAAGTAGGAACCTTGTCCTTCTCTTATCTCTATTCTGTTTGAGATTTCATGCAGTAGCTACAATAGCTTGGATATTGCAAGATTGTTGGGACCATATGGAGATACCCAAATTTGTCCTGGTTCTAAGTTTGAAAATGTCATGGCATTGGCCAGTCTGTGCATACCTGGATAAACTTTGGAGGATTTCTCTTAGCTCTTATTTTAGGAATATATTTCAATGGTTATGCTGGTGACCTTTTTCAGTATGAGAATTCATGTTAATTCATGACAAGCCAGAGCATTATTATAAACTTCTTGACTGTTCCGTTTTTTGAGGGCTTTGAAATGTAATCAAAGGTGGATTTATCTGATTCAGAGAGATAAAACAGTTACCAGCCTTCGGTTTCCTCCCTTTTATTTTTCTAGGAGGTTACTGCCAGAGTAAACTGAAATTGGAGGTGGTTTATGTTCATGCTGCAGCCTGTACACTGCACTTGCTCAGGAGTTTATCCAGGAGGATCAGCTGATCCTGCTGCAGGATGGTGACCTCTGGCAGAGACACAGGACAGAAACAGCTGCTTCAGCTCTCCCAGCTAAACCTGCTTAAGGCAGTGGGTGGGAGTTGTTAATACCATTATTTGTTTAATTGTAGGGCTAATAGATTTGTGTGTGTGTGTTTGCTTTATTACAATACAATACATTAAATAGAAGCAGAGGAAAAACTGAATGTGCTACTTGGGAGCTGGGTCCCAATTATTATTCCTTTTATTAATGAGAGACTTAAATGAAAAGTAACCAGAAGCGTACTCCGCTTTAAACTTTTCAGTAAAAAGGTAGCTCACCCTGAAATGTCTGGTGCTGGGAAGGGTGCAGTGCTTCTAGGAATACAGGGCAATGGTGAATTTTTAATTAATCTAGTCTTCTTATTTCCCTCTGAATATAGATAGATGCAGCTTTCTTAACTTGAGTATTTGAAAATAGGCAGTCAAGCATGCTCTGGGAACTATTTGCTAGGGGGGTCTGTTAGGAAAATGGGAATCCAAAAGTTATTTCTATTTTAATAAAGAGAGGATGAAGGTTTTAATGATGATAGCCTTATGGAAGTGCAAACTTTTCTCTTCCCCATCCCTTTCCATAATACTCTTCATACACAAAACAGAGATAAAGCAAATACTTACTTCACAAGCTACTGCAGGGATCACAGTGGTATTTTGCTTTGGCTTGTGAATTGCTGTTTGAACTACCTCCTGTTCTGAGGCCCACTGTGAACCTGTGAGTGATGGTCAAGAAGCTGAGGGCACTTGGCAGCGGAAAGTACCTCCATACTGGAGATGGTGAGAGATGGTGAGAGAATTGGCAACGAGGAGGTGACTAGTCATTCTGCAAGGCCTGGTCTGGGGCCAGTTTTCATTTTCGCCTTGTTCTCTTTCTGTTTTTCTTTCTCTCTCGCTTTTGTTATTTATACCAATGAGCAAATGTTGCTTATTTTTAGCAGCCTTTCCATTTTGCTCAGGCACTGATCCTAAGTAATGGAATGCCTGTGGCCCTCCCTTGGGCACCATTCCACCTCTAATAAGAGCAGACAAATGTAAGCCTTTGGTGTAGAGGGTTATTGATTTTCTTCCAGGCAAGTAGGTGTATGTGATACATATAAAAGGTTCCCATACATACCATGTGTTAGCTCTCCAACATCTTATCAAATGGCCTTGCATGATCTGCCTTGGGCTCTTAATGAGAAAATATTGCATTTTGTACCTCCATAAAACAAGCAGCCTTGCAACTTGCTTGTTTAGAGGATGTAAACCCAACTCTGAGCCCAAACACAACCAAATGTGCAAACCTGTTTCCACAAACAGCAAAATCAAAGTCCTCCCTCAAGTGCAGACAGTTTCAGTTTTGGGAAGCAGATGGATCAATTAATAGAAGCAGAGGTAAAAGTTGCAGAGATAGGGGAAAATGCTGTAAGCCTTAATTTTTTCCTTTTGTATTTTAGATTTTATACCACCAGGTTATTGCAGAGATGCTGACAGTAGGGATAATACAGTCCTGCCTCACACAGTAGCAGCTGACAGACCGCGTCTTCCACTGAGCACCCTAGCAGCTTTATGCCTAGTTTCTAATGACCTTAGACAATACTCCTCTTGTAAACCCCTTCAGGCTGAAAAATAAAGAGGTAAGGGGGGGATGTATCCAGCTTGAGAGAACAAAGTTTATCCTTTCCTATACTTACTCAAAGTAATCCAAAAGAACTGCGGAACCAAGGAGGAGTAGCTACATAGACTGCAAGAAAGGAAATGCAGAATTATAGGTCTTGCCCAGTCCATTCTAGTCGTGCATCCCCCTCAGGTATGAGGGATTGACTGAGAGAACAACTGCCCTTGGTCACTGCTTCCTACTTTGCATGAACAGTGCTTCTTTCCTAGAAGCATTTGTATTGCTGTTGGTGAGGTGCTTTCTGGCTCATGCTTTTTTGAGTTCCAGCTTAAAGGAAAGCAAATGTGGAGGTTGCCTCACACACTCGACATCATAGATCACACCCAGCCTACAGGTATAGCTCCATAGCTGGTACTGGTAGATAGGAAACTCAGCATGAGTCAGCAGTGTGCCCAGGTGGTCAAGGAAGCCAATGGCATCCTGGCCTGCATTAGGAACGGTGTGGCCAGCAGGAGCAGGGAGGTTATTCTGCCTCTGTACTCGGCACTGGTGAGACCGCACCTGGAGTACTGTGTCCAGTTCTGGGCCCCTCAGTTTAGGAAGGACGTGGAGATGATTGAGCGTGTCCAGAGGAGAGCAACAACACTGGTGGGGGGCTTGGAGCACAAGCCCTGTGAGGAACGATTGAGAGAGTTAGAGTTGTTTAGCCTGGAGAAAAGGAGACTCAGAGGTGACCTTATCGCTCTCTACAACTTCCTGAAAGGAGGCTGTAGTCAGGCGGGGGTTGGTCTCTTCCACCGGGCAGCAACTGACAGAACGAGAGGACACAGTCTCAAGCTGCGCCAAGGGAGGTATAGGTTAGATATTAGGAAGAAGTTTTTTACAGAAAGAGTAATAAAGTATTGGAATAGTCTGCCCGGGGAGGTGGTGGAGTCGCCATCCCTGGATGTGTTTAAAAAAAGGCTGGACGTGGCACTTGGTGACATGGTCTAGTCTAGTCGAGGTTTTAGGGCAAGGGTTGGACTCGATGATCTTGGAGGTCTCTTCCAACCTAGTGATTCTGCGATTCTGTGACCAGGGAAGTGATTGTTCCCCTGTACTCAGCACTGGTGAGGCTGCACCTTGAATATTGTGTCCATTTCTGGGCCCCTCAGTTTAAGAAAGATGTTGAGATGCTCGAATGTGTCCAGAGAAGGGCAGCAAAGATGGTGAAGGGGCTGGAACACCAGCGTTATGGGGAGTGGCTGAGGGAGCTGGGGTTGTTCAGCCTGGAGAAGAAGAGGCTCAGGGGAGGCCTTATCGCTCTCTCTGCAACTCCCTGAAAGGAGATTGTAGTCAGGTGGGGATTGGTCTCTTCTCTCAGGCAGCTGGCAACAGAACAAGAGGACACAGTCTCAAGCTCCATCAGGGGAGGTTTAGGCTTGATATAAGGAAAAGATTTTTCATTGAAAGGATGATTCGCCACTGGAATGGGATGCCTGGGGAGGTGGTGGAGTCACCATCCCTGGAGGTATTTAAGAGAAGACTGGATGAGGCACTTAGTGTTATAGTTTAGATGTTTGGTTGCTGTTGGGTTATAGGTTTCCCTATTTTCAGGCCTGACTTGTTTTGATAGGGTTAAGAACCTACTTATATGCATGATTATGCTGGCAGTGGAAACTAGTTTTCTGCTAATGGAAGGAGAAGAGAGGCTTGAGGGACATTAGTCAGACACAGCCAGAGCAACTGATAGCCTCGTGCTTAGTTTGCTAATGCTATGTCTACCCAAGTATTGCCACTTTTGCCACTGCTGTGGAATTACCATTGATTGCAACTGAAATATATGGGAGAGAGGGAGGAGAACAAACTTTGTTTAGAAAACAGATTTATGCTGCCTTCAAGAGAGACCTAAATACTTTTCCCACCATAGATCTTTGTAATCTTCCCACCTTTTTCCCTGCTCCAGTTGCTGATGGTTTATCTATATCTCTGGTGGATCTCTCAGCTGTAACAAGCGTTCTCTTTGCCAAGTTCCTGTTTTGGTACTGTCATTCAGGATCCAGTGCTTATTAAATATCTTGAACTCAGTGGAAGGGGGGAAGGTGTCTATTCTGAAGCTACTCTTTTAAATTTTGCAATATTTTTATACTATGATCTGCATGCTTCTGTCCCCAAATGACTAAAATTGCAGCACAGTTGTCTAGGGCTTACTTTTCAGTAACTGACTGTTATAACTGGTATTCCCATTAATGACTATCTCAGTCTGAAATGTGGCAAGACATTTAAGATGAGTGGGATTTGATAGTCACCACAAATAAATACAACACTGCATCGGTAAATGTTTTCATATTTTCAGGTAAGCAGGCTGGTGTTGAGGAAAAAGGTTAGTCTATTAACACCTCTACTCAAAGCAAGCCAACTTCCTTTCTACACGGAATAATTATTTTTTCACATAAGCCCTTAGTGCCTCTGCTATGTTTGCACTTGTAAGTCTCAAACTTTGCAATACAGATAGCCCTTTATGAGTGGAATGTGAGGTCATGTGTCTGCATGGAAAATTTAAAATCACATTGCAAGGGCTATCATGCACTGGCCTGTGAATGCTGCAAGTGTAGAGGCTGTGGGCCTATATTTCAGGTGTGAAGAGAGTAGGGCCTTTTTCAGCACTTAAAGCACCCATGTGTGCAACTCACAGTTATGAGTACTTTTGGCAGAACTTTATAAATTCTGTGGATTCCTAGCTGGCATCTCACCATACAGATGGTCAGGATATAAATATGTATTTGTCTTATACATAACAGAACTATTTAGAGCATCCCTACAACATAAAGGTGAAGTGAGCTTGGCCACAAAATTCATTATACCTTTGTGAAAGACTTGCTGGGGAGAATACTGAAAGGCCTTTTATCTGCCATAATCAAGGATTCACCTGTGATTTTAGGTGGCTGGCAATCCATGTATCTGTTTGCACAGTTCCAGCAAGGATTAACCAAAATCTTTGCATCTTTAACAAAAGACTGTTTAGACACGAGTGATGGTGGGAGCAGTGATTGTAGCCAGCATGTCAAGGAAATTATAGAGACAGGAAGGCTTCTATCCTGGATCTTGAATCCTGGGGCTTTCATGGATAAAATGTTGCAGCTGGAGTTGGAGAGACTGTAATGACACACAAATCTTTGGTTTAATGGTCTTCTAAAGTCCTGCCCAGGGTTGGCTTACAGGAGATGAAAAAAAGGTAATGAACCCTGAGGAGGACTGATCTGCAGCTGTCCTCAACAGCTTCCTTGAAGGTCTTTTTTCCTTGCATATAAAGCCACTGCATGTTGCTGTTTTGAGCAGCTATGTCTATGCTCATTGCTGGAACTACATCTTAAAACTCTAGCTAGCACCTGAAAAAATATTATTTTAGGTGGCATTAATGTCTTGGTTCCAGCCACAATTTTGAGCTGGGCACACTACAGTTGAAATAGGAGTGGCTGTCCATGCCCTAGAAAGCTTATTTTCCTATCTGCAAACACTTTGAAAGAGGAAATGGGTAATGGCAAGCTAGGTTGTTTCTTCCAATGTGAGCTGGCTAGATGGATCAGGTTGATTCTTAACTGGTGTGAGATTGCAGTAAAATTGGAGCAGACTGGCAGAACTGCAAAAAATCTGATTTAACTCCCTAAGCTTTTGCCAATCCACACTTGGTAGCAGGGCTAAGAGAAGGACCTCAGGAAAGGAGCATGAGACCGAATTTCAACTTCTCTTGCTGCCATTGCCACAAATTCTTGTGTACTTTTATATATACTATATATCTATAATTCACTGTTGTGCTAGACCTAAAACTTTTATGTTGTGCTGCTGTATGACAGAAACTGTTAGTCTTGCACCAATGACGCAATTTATGTGGGACATGCCCAAGTGATCTAGAGTGACTATAACTATGCTGATGGAAGAATTTGAATTCAGAAATTGAATAGGCACATTCACAAAAAAAAACTTGCATTATCAACACTTGTTAACATTTGTTAACCAAAATACCATAACTAGCTTAAGACTGTCCTTTTTGCTAACAGGCCCATATGGAGAAACTAGGAGAGTCATGGGGTGAAAATTGCAAGCTGTTTGAATACAATGTTCGATATTATGTCTATGTTTTTAAATTACTTCAGGTAGAGAGTCTTTTTGTCCCAGTAAGTATGAAGTATTAAATGAGATGTTTTGCAAATATTAGATATATGCTTGTGTTAATAGACTATTGGTTAGTTAGTATTTTGAATAAAGTTAATATTTGCAAAAGCTTTAAAAATGAACTCTTTGAAACTGATCATTTAATAAAAGTTAAAGGCAGTGAAGGAAACCTGGAACATTCATTAGTTGCAGCAGTAAAACTGAGGAGGGTATCTTCTGAAATTCTCCAATATTTCTGATGCAAGAAGAGAAGCAAGGAATTTATCATAAGCAATTGCTTTTGGAAAAACATCCTTGCTAGTAACTTCCTTTTTATCCACAGAATGCCTAAAAGAAGGGAGAAGTTTGTGAAGAAAAAAAGAATTGCAACTCACTGCTTAGAGGTGTTAATACGATGCTAACGAACCATAGCCTTTCCAACTCATAGCTGGCTACATTACCACCCATCTGTGCTGAGTGGGATGTGGAAGCTGAAGTCAGAGCTGAAAACCCTCCACCTGTTTTCAGAAAGTAAGCGAGCGCGCACTGAAGTTACTCAGCGTATTCGTTTCGTCTTCAGCAGTGTGGGTGATGTTGTTACTACTACTTTTCTGCTGTCTCATATCTCCCACTGCCATGTGCCAGCTGATAGGGGAGCTGTGACATACCACACCCCTGTGGCCGGGAAAGGGGTCACATGGACTGGTCTCATACAGAGCACTTTAAAGAAACCGATAAGCTCTATCTCATTTAACTTGGCCTTTGGAAGACGCTTGTGGAAATTTCTGCAAAGGAGGTGACATCAGTTGTTGTCACAGCTGCTGTGTAAGTCTGTAAGGCTGTGTCTGTTCAGTATCTGCCTGGAGTGTGTATGTGTGTGCAAATAGATGTTGTTAATAGATTGCATTTAAATCAAAAACAGTTCATATATAGCTGGCAAGGAGGTTCAGTTGCTCAGAATAGGTGCATTATCATTGAGACTTGAGGCAACGAACATAAAGTTAATAAAGCACAAAGATGCCTAGCTTTGGAGGGCCGGTGTTACATTTGAAACAAACCTTCTCCCTGGGGAATTCCAAGTGTTAGCATGTGGGACATACTCCAGCTGCTAGCTGCTCAGACTTAAAATAAACCAGACAAAATCCCATATTCAAGCTCTACTAACTGAAGCAAGCTACTATTGCAAATGTTTCATCTTCCTTTCTTTTCCAGTTGGGTCAGAATGACAACAGATATTTTTGAAAGGGCATTTAAACCTTAGTGTTTCTCACAGCTTTCCTTTTGCTTCTATGTAGTGGTGTGTTTCTCAACACAGTTATAAATTTAGCGAAGAATCTGGTTTGTACAGGTTGAAACACTGTCCCAGGAAGGCTGGATTTTAAAAAAGGGTTAGAAGTATTTCTAGCTTCTGTGGCAATGACATTGCTACCAATACTACTGCTTTCCTGATCCTAGATACTTTAAAAATCTCAGCATGACTTCATTTACAGAAGAGTATACATACAGAAGATGTCTGGGAGATGCATATTGTTTGACAACTAGAATATGAATAACTTTGAGGAGGTCTGAAAATAGACTACAGTACTGTTTGCTTTGTCTTGTGGTTTGAAATTTGCTTCAGGTTTGGTTTTTTAAAAATTTTATTTTAATAACCATCTGACTATAGTTTATTTCTAAGGTACTAAGGTGCTTGGGAGGGGTGGGAAACAATCACTTTAATGCAACCTATGCAAATATTGTCTAATTTTTTTCAACATTATCCTATGTGAAACTTCATTCATCAAGACTACTCAGTTTTTCTGTGATAAAACCTGTTGAGCAATGTAATACACAACATTTAGGAATTCAATGCTCTCATTACTGTCAAAGCACAGATATTACACTCTACCAGTCAGCTTGAAAAGTGTACAAGTGACTGACATGACTAACCTTCCTGGATTTTCTCTTCGTTTAGACACAGACACATAAATTCTCATTCAAACCAACAAGCTTACTCAGGATATATTTATAAGGTGAACTCTGACAGAGTTTGGTTAATCATATACAGTGCTGGGGATATCTTTTGAAGGTATCCTGAACTCTGTGACAGAAGTATTTGTCACTCAAACTATTTATAATTCTAGGAGTTTGGAGGCCAGATAGATGTTTTTTCTTTTTCATATGACATGACAGCTCTTCCTTTGTACAAAAGGAATTGGCTATGCCTGTACAGACATGTCAGGCAGAGCTGGACTGTACTGTTTTTGCAAAATGCCATGTTTACACCCTGGACATGCGGCTGGTCACTTGATTAACCTTTCTATCTCACAGATGACTTTGTAGCTCCGTGAATGTCAGCTTGTTGTCTGCTTGACCTCTCATTTCTGGGGATGGTTGGAGGAGGTCAGTGCAGGGTAACTCAAGAAACATGACACTGTTGTCCATTTACCTCCATTACCTTCATCAGAATCTTTAATGAGCACTACTAGTAATCACAATTTTTTTTTTTGGATGACATGCAAAAATATGGTAAGGCCAGTTGTCAGCCTTTAAGAAGTCACACCGATAAGCATCGCAGATTTTTTTTCCTTTATTGTCCTAATCACCTAAAGCAATTAGTTTTGAGGACTTCTTGGCAAAGTTTACATGCAAGTTATCCTTCCTTCCTATTCCTTCTCACGTCTCTTGAATTATTCTTAACTTTGTGTTTCTGGGAATTGTGGGCAATGTATAGACACAATATCTTCAGTGGGCATGCAAGGAATGTTATGAGGGTAGGAAGCTTGCTGTTTCTCTGGTCACTCAGAAGATTTATGTGCCAATATAATGAAAATGAATGATATGCTGTTGTTCCTTTACAGGGACCTTATGGTTTTTTTCTATGTATAAGAGGCTTTGGAAATTGATAACCTTTGAGCTTCAGTTTGTGTTCTGAATAAATGGAAGATGAGAAAATAGTTATCAGTAGATGTAAAACTGGACAAACATACTGAAGAGTTAGCCAAGCTGTGGCAACAAAGCTGAAAATCTGAGCTATTTATGCAATTGGAAACAGAGTTGGGGTATTTTCATTATTTTGGGACACAGCATTGACTTTTATAGAGCTACAGGATGTTCCTGTCTAGAATTTCACTCTCTTCTATCTGTGAGACAATGTGATGTATTGCAGCTTTGGTCTGAGCTCTGGCCAAGTATAAATGAAGGGGTCGATTTTGAACTCTAAAACAGAGAAGTCTTTAGGTCACTCTAAAGCTGGTCAGAGACAAGGCATATTGAAGTATTTTTTTACCATTCAAGAGCAAGATAAAATGTCCTTAGACAGAACCATTATTACTACAATGTACGTTATTCACTTCAACACCTTTCTCATATCATATCAAGTTAATGACCAGTTTGTGCGTCTGGTATTCATCTGTGGTAAAGTCAAGACATGAGATATCCCAGTTTGCATTAGTAACTGCTATAGGACACTATATTATTTTGACAAGTATTATAAAGCTACATAACCAGAAACCATACTATTAAGATTTTTTTTTCCCTAAATGATACAAAGCATAGATTAAATACTGAAATGTGATTTTCAGATATATTATGTACACACCCCCCCC